>JAOQIF010000436.1:950-70549 GCA_026260285.1 Colletotrichum sansevieriae
CCCCCCCCGTCCCTTAGCGTTTTAGCTATTTTATAGTTAATTGACTTTTCTTATTGCTCTATACTACTTATTATCCTACTTATAATACGACTTATGCGACTATTTCTTAAATCTAGCAAAGATTTGCAGAGTATTTGCTAAATATTCTTTAGGCTCCTAGGTATTATACTCTACTAGCTAGCCCTTCTACTTAACTAAATATAGGGGGCTTATTAGTGCTTCCCTCTATAATATAATATCCTTAACTTCCTATTCTTTAGGGTCTTCTTTAAGGTCTAGGAGCTACCCCTTAGCAAGCTTTTAGCTATATTATAGCTTAAGTAAAGTAATAGAGAAGATATTATATACTCTGCTATACTTCTCTAGAAGTTATACTCTATAGGTATCAAAGCTTATAACTTCTATAACTAGCATAAGAATAAATTGTAGGGCGAGCTTTTGCTAACCCTTTATAAAATAGAAGTTCTTTATTAAGAGGCCTATAATATTGTAAGGGACTAGATACCCAGACCGGAGAAACCGGAGACGCTTCGGCTACTATAAGCTGAAGGGATAGAGAGGCCTATAGGTCTAGGGCATAGAACCCTTATAGCGAAGACTTAGCGAATACTCGCTAAAGGCTAGAAATAAAGGATCTTAGAAGAAGTAAGTAAAAGTAGTATAATAATATAGATCCTATCTTTTAGGTGCTTCTACTATTAGTTTAACCTAACTATAGCTCTTAGCCCCTTGATACCTTTATAATTCTTTTGCTTCTACCCTGCTTTAGGAAGGTTAGTAATAATAATAATACTATATACCCGAGCAATACCTACTAATCAGGCTAAAGAACCTACGCCTAATATTCGCTAAGAATAGAGCGAAATAGCTCGTGCAAACCTTTATAAGAAAGCTAACCCTAGCAAGCAATTAGAGGATAATACGAGCTAACAAGGGGAGGTAAGAAGCTATACTTTAAGCGAGGCTAGGGGCCCCAAAGAGAACGGGCTACCTATGCCGAATGCTCGCTATATAGATGCTAAGCATATGCAGGAGAATAGGGTATATAAGACCCCTTTCTATAAACCGGACAGGCTAATAGGCTAGATATATATAGCTATAGCTAATAGGCTAGCCTAAGCTAGAGGGCTAGATAAAGCAACTAGCTAAGTGCTAATATAATAGATTATAACTATAATAGCTAACTAATAGGAGCTAATTACTATTATATTAAGTAACTAAGCTCCTGCTGAGCGATCGCCTAAGGTTTATAAAAAACCCCCGAATTATAATATAGCGCGCTTTACTAATAAATCTATTAGTATAATAAGGGAAGATTAGCTTATTATAGTTAAAGAGGCTTATAAGCACTGCCCTAGCTGCTCTAATAGCTAGTATATCTAGTAGTCTTTAAGTATAATAGAGCATACCCTATAAATAGAATAGCAGAATTATTAGCAAACGCTTATAGACGAGTTAGGGAACTAGATAGACCCTAAATAAGAAGACTTCAGAATTTTCATAAGAAGGTAGTATATCGCGCCTAAGCTCTAAGAATAGAACTACTATAATATTCTAAGATAGTACTACTAGAAGGATAATAAGAAACTAATTGCATATTAGGCTTAATAGGAGTTTATTAACCGAGCACTTAGCGAGCTAAGCACTAGTAATATAAAAGCGCACGCCTTCTTTTAGGGCCGTATTAGGACCCTAAAGGACGAACTCTTTAAGCAGGATATTAACTATACTAATATATATACTATCGCCCTATATATATAGAGATTATAGGAGATCACGGAAGGGAGACGTAGAGAAATATCTACTAGCTATTCTAAGTTATATAAGCAACTACACTTGGGCTCTCTAGACCGCCCTTATAAGAGCAGCTTATAACCCTCTAGGTTAATAGACTCAAGGGATTGCCACCTAGAGACCCTATCCTAGAACGACTACTTAGCAGATGCTCGCGCAACGCCTAGCGCTAGTAGTATATCTACTAACTCCTAGGGACCCTAATGCTATAACTATAAGAAGTATAGCTATATCTCCTCTAACTATACCGAACCCCGTGCATAGCTAATAGGTAGTAATCGGAACCTAAACCTAAGGCGGGGCGGGATAAGCATAATTATAATACCTAGTATAACTAATACTAAAGACTTAGGAAACGAGTAGGTATAGATATAACCCCGAGGGGTATTACACTAGAAATCACCTTAGTTCTAATAGGATAGACTATTAAGGGATAGGCATTAGCGCTCCGAGCATCTAGTAAAATCGAACTAGAGGTTAATATAGATACTTATATAATAGTAGATATTATATAAGAAGACCTTATTAAGAGGCTCTAACTAAAGGAGGCTACTAGTATTATAGCCCCTAAATTAGTAGATTTCTAGGGAAGGCCTATGCCTATAGGTAAGGTCTACTAGCTTATATTCTTCTTTATAAATAGTTAGAGTTACCTATAGAAGATTTACTAGGCTTTTATTATAAGCCCTCGCCCTAAAGGAGCAGGGGATATCCTTCTATCTAATAACTTAATAAGATAGGAAGGTATCTATATAGATATCTATATATATACCTAGTTATATAAACCCCTCTCACTCGCTAAGCTAGAAGCAATTATCTAAGAGATTATAGAGAATAGCTAATAAGCTTATATTATATATCTAATAGGTATTATAAGCTTTAATAAAAAGGATATAGAGTCCTTAGGTAAAGACTCGCTAGATAATAAGCAAGAGAAGAAGATTCCTAGGGAACTCTAAGACTTTATTAATATTTTTAATAAGGAGAATGCGAAGAAAGTTCTGAGGCTAAAGGGAGTAATATACTATATTAAACTAAAACCTAGTAAGGAACCCCTATATAGACTAATATACCCTATATTAGTAGAGTAGTTGCGAATGCTCGCTAAGTATATCTAGGATATAGAGGCAGCAGGCTATATACGCTGCTTAACTAGCTCTGCGGGAGTACTAGTACTATTCGTACCTAAGAAGGATAGAAGCTTATAACTATATATAGACTATAGGGGATTAAATAAAATTATAATAAAGAACTATTATCCTCTGCTACTAATTAGCAAGCTTCTAGATAGGCTCGCTAGAGCAAAGTTTATTTCGAAGATTAATTTAAGCAAGGTATACTACTAAATTGCAATTAATAAGGTAGATAGGTAGAAAATAGCGTTTAGAACGCAATATAGGTACTTCGAGTATACTATAATATTATTTAGGTTTACGAATGCCTTAGTAACTTTTTAGGCGTATATTTACTAAATACTCGCTAACTTTCTAGATACCTGCTATATTATATACCTAGATAATATTCTAATCTACTTAGATATAAGGGAATAGTATACTAAGGACCTCTATACTATCCTACGCTACCTAAGGGCTGCTAAGCTATTTACGAAACTAAAGAAGTATAACTTCTACTAAATAGAAGTAGATTTTCTAGGGTTCTATATTACCTAAGATAGTATTAGGATAGACCTAGATAGAGTCCGAGCAGTTGCTAAATAGCTAGTACCGAAGTCTTTTAGAGATATCTAAGTATTCCTTAGTTTTTATAACTTTTACTATAAGTTTATTATAAGATATTCTTATATTATAGCCCCTATAACTAGTACGCTTAAGGGAAGCTAGAATAGTACGAAGTCGGGAGCCTTCGCCTAGACGGGGGAGATATAGATCGTATTTGAGATATTTTAGAGAGCATTCGCTAAAGCCCTAATACTAAGATACTATAACCTAACGTTAGAAACCAGGGTCGAGACTAATATATCTACTCAGGTAATATCTAGTATGCTTTTATAAAAGCATAGCATAGTTTAGTACCTAATAGCCTTCTAGTTAAGGAAGCTCTTAGATATAGAGAGGCGCTAGGCTATAGGGCAATAGGAACTCCTTGCTATTATAGAAAGTTTAGATTACTAAGCGTAATACCTATAAGGACTTCCCAAGAAATTCGTAATACTTATAGACTATATAGCGCTAAAAGGAGTACTCGCTACGCTTGCGCGGGATATTTATAGAAGACTCGCGCAATAGGTCTACTACTTATTAGCATTTAACTTTAAAATCTAGTATAGGTTAGGGGTTATTAATCCGGTAGATAGACTATTATAACACCCTAATTATATAGTAGAAGATGCTAAGGTGGATAATATACTTCCCACCCTTAGAAAGAAACTTAGGCTTATTAGCTAGCTTTTAGTAAATATTCGCTAGTATATTACTAAGCTTAAAGGAATTATAGCAATCGCGAGAATATATACCCGAGCTATCTAGCGAAGCATATAAGAACCTTGCTAGAGGGCTAGCTCTAAGGTTAAGGGATCCTTACCCTTAAGTTAGCACTACCCTACGATAGGTACTAATAAGCTACTATATATAAGTACGCATATTAGCGCTATTACCCGTATGAAAGTATATGCAGGTGCTACGCTAACTACTCCACGAGAGAATAGCAACAGGCTAGAGGACTCAGGGGGAGCTAGGGTTACTATACTAGAATAGTATATCCTATATATTATAATAAGGGAGCTTATTTAGGATAAAACGGCTTATATACTATAACTAGGTATAGATCTCGAATAGACGGTTAGAGGACTATAGGCTAAAGACCCTTTCTATAGAGATATCGCAGCTAAGGTTCGCTAGGATGCTAGGGAATACTAAGGATATTGAGTTAATAAGAATAATATCCTTTGGTTTAGAAGAAGACTTATTATCCTAGAAGAGGGATCCCTCTGCTATAAAATCCTGAAAAACTACTATAATACGCCTAGATTAGGGTATATAGGAGTAAATAAGATAGCTAAGCTAATCTTGCGAAAGTTTTATTAGCTATATTTAATAGAGGATATATAGCGATACGTCGCTAAGTACCCGCGCTGCTAAGGGGCGCGCATACTATGGCATAAGCTATATAGGCTATTATAAACGCTAGAACTACTAGTATACCTATTCTAATAGATTTCTTTAGACTTCTTAACTAGCTTACTAGAAAGTTGCTAAGATAATAGAGTTACCTATAATACGATCCTAGTAATTATATATCGGATAACTAAAGTAGCATAGTTCTTAGCAATAACTAAGCAACTAGACGCTACGGGTTTAGCGAGGATCTTATATCAAGAGATCGAGTGCTAATATAGTATACTAGAGGTTATTATTAGTAACTAAGATAAACTAATTACTAGCTAGTTCTAGCGAGACTAAACCAAGGCCTGAGATATAAAAGGGTGCATCTCTACTACATAGCACCTATAGATAGATAGTTAGACCGAAAGAACGCACTAGACCTTAACTATATATCTTATAAAGTTTAGCGAAGGCTCGTGCAACTAATAGGCAATATAACTAGTTAAGGATGAATTTTTATATAATAATAGTAAATATACTACTATTAGCATATCCCTATTTAAAGCCCTTATGGGATACTACCCTCGAATAGTTAACTACTGCTTGCTGAACGTAGAGATTAGGACCTAAGGGGTTAATAAAAGGCTTAAGAAGCTAATAGAGGTTTGCTAAAGAATAGCTAAGACTTAGTAATATATAACTAAGGTATAAGCTAAGAATACGAACGCTAGAAGAAAAGCGTAATTATATTATATTAGAGATATTATAAGACTTTTAATAAAGAACTTCCGTTTTGCAAAGGGTTAGTAAAAGCTTGCCCTAAGATTTATTCCTATGCTAGTTATAGAAGTTATAAGCCCGAATACCTATAGAGTATAACTTCTAGAGAAGTATAGCAGAGCATATAATATCTTCTCTATTACTCTACTTAAGCTATAGTATAGCTAAAAGCTTGCTAAGGGGCAGCTCCTAGACCTTAAAGAAGACCCTAAGGAATAGGAAGTTAAGGATATTATATTATAAAGGGAAGCGCTAATAGGCCCCCTATATTTAGTTAAGTAGAAAGGCTAGCTAGTAGAGTATAATACCTAGAAGCCTAAAGAATACTTAGCGAATGCTTTGCAAATCCTCGCTAGATTTAAAAAATAGCAGCATAAGTCGCATCGCAAGTAGGATAACGAGTAGTATAGAGTAATAAGAAAAGTTAATTAACTATAAGATAGCTAAAAACGCTAAAGAGAAGACCCCCCCCCCTATAAAAGTAATATAAACCCTATAGGTATCTAACCTTATATTACTATAGAATTCCACTATACTCTCGCTGAAGTTCCGCTAGTACTACTACTTATTATTATTATTATTACCCTCGTTATTATTATTATTATCCTCGCTTTCCTCCTTAGAGCTATCGCTAGTAATACTACTATTACTACCCCAACTATCGCTCTCTATAGCTTTATTAGAGTTGCTATCCTCTATAGCTAAGGACTTATCCTCCTCGCTATTATAAAACTAGTATTGCTAAGCTATTGCTAAGGTATTATTAACCTTCTTCTAAGAATTTAGTTAAGGCGCAGGATTACTACTAATAACTTCGAAGATAGCAATAGGAGCTTAGTAGTAAGTATTATAAAGCATATAGGAACCTTAAACCTTCGAAAGCTCCTATAAAGGAAGCATAGATATATAGGTATTGCTTTTTAAAAGCTATATTATTAGGATATTAGTAAGCTTATTAAAAAAGGTAGCCTACTTGAAGATATAGGTCTTATTATATAAGTAAGTAGAGAGAGTATTATTAAGCTGCTTTATAATCTCCTTAACTAAAACCTTATCCTTAGCCTAGCGAGCTGCCTATAAATATATATTAGACTAATAAAAGGGCGAGATTAACTATAAGGTAAAACCTGCCTCGAGCCAAACCTATAGATATACCTAGGTATACGAAGCTATACTCTCCTCAATACCTATAGCAATGAGCTAGTTCTTATAGTTCTTAGAACTAGGCTTAAGACTAGCAGGGTTTATTAACTAGTTATAGAAGCGTTAGAAAAGCTCCTGCCCCTGCTCTATAGCTATAAAGATATAGAAGATCTCGCGCTATTAATACTAGCTAGTAGTAATCGCGCGGATATAATACTTAACCTAGTTCTAATAGAAACGAGTAGTACTAATAAGATAAATAGGAATCTAGAAATAGGAAAAGTTAGCCTATACCTCTACTAAATAGTTGCTAAACTCACCCTATAGCACTTAATACTACGAACCCGGTATAACTTATATATATGATTACTATCGTAGCGATAAGCGTAGACGACCTAGGTATTCTTAGGGAGCTATAGCGTGCAACTAACGCAGGGTTCGCTGCTACCCGCCTGATTATGCTAATAGTTACTACTGCTAAGTTCGGCCTTAGTAGGGCTATACTTAGCGAGGAGTCGGCTAATAAGGCTCTTAGCGCTTATAATATTTAAGGATATATTGAAAGATAGGGAGGGTCTACGAAGTCTCGATAAAGGGCTTGGATAATATGAAAGTAGTTATTATATAATAAGGAGGGAAAAGAACTAACCCTAGGGCGGGAAAAAGCTATTATTTTATAGATAGCTAAAGAGACCTTGCTAAATTATTATAAAAGGAGATATAACTTCGGATAGCAAAGAATAGCGGTTACTTACTATAGTAGGTGCTACCTACCGGGAGATAGATATAGTGAATTAGCAATAATAGTTGCTATCTGACCTACTTAATAGCCTCGTAATATACCTATTTAGAAGGGGGATAATAGGATAAAAAACGAAGTTATTATAAGGGCATAGTATAAGAAGGTACTCGCTAGATAAAGAGCAAATAGCGGGAGAACTAAAACGAAGCTACTATTAGAATAACCGCCCTCTTTCAAAAGGAAATAATAGGATAAAAAACGAAGTTATTATAAGGGTATAGTATAAGAAGGTGCTCGCTAGATAAAGGGCGAATAACGGGAGAACTAAAGCGAAGCTACTATTAGGATAACCGCCCTCTTTCGAAAGGAAATAATAGGATGAAATACGAAGTTATTATAAGGGTATAATATAAGAAAGTACTCGCTAAATAAAGGGCGAATAGCAGGAGAATAAAAACGAAGTTACTATAAGGATAACCGCCCCTATTTGAAAGGAAATAATAGGATCCCTTTAGAATAGCCCGGATAGAGAGCATAAAAGGGCCTAAAAGGAGAGGAACTATAAGGAATAGGACTATAAGCCTAGCTATTATATCTATAACTCCAAGGGCTCTACTATCTTTTAGCAAATATTTAGCGAATAGATACCACGCTAGATAATAGTAGCAATAAGTGAAGGACTAGGGCCTACCCCGGATAGCTAAGAAGGATAATAACAGAGGGCTAACCTATAATACCCGATCTTATAGTAGGGACTACTATAATTAGAAGGGGGATAATTATAAGGGACTAGATACCTAGACTAGAGAAACTAGAGATATTTCAGCTATTATAGGCTAAAGGGATAGAGAGTCCTATAGGTCTAGGGTATAAAACCCTTATAGCAAAGACTTAGCGAATACTCGCTAAAGGCTAGAAATAAAGGATCTTAGAAGAAGCAAGCAAAAGTAGCGTAATAATACGGATCCTACCTTTTAGGTGCTTCTGCTATTAGTTTGACCTAACCGTGGCTCTTAGCCCCTCGATACCTTTACAAATATCTCTAATATTATATAATTATACTTTCCTTCTAGTATTTGCATTCTTAGCTTATACCTGTATTATATATTGCTAATTCTTAGCTATTCTTTAGCAAACCTCTATTAGCTTCTTAAGTCTTTTATTAACCCCTTAGGTCCTAATTCTAATATTTAGTAAGTAGTAGTTAATTATTTAAAGGTAGTATCCTATAAGGGCTTTAAATAGG
Organism: Colletotrichum sansevieriae; assembly: GCA_026260285.1. Classification (NCBI taxonomy): domain Eukaryota; kingdom Fungi; phylum Ascomycota; class Sordariomycetes; order Glomerellales; family Glomerellaceae; genus Colletotrichum; species Colletotrichum sansevieriae. The sequence continues at coordinate 9,718 of JAOQIF010000436.1, forward strand.
GATATACTAATAGTAATATATTTGCTATTATTATATAAAAATTTAGCTTCAACTAATTATATTACCTATTAGTTATATAAGCCTTTACTAAGCTTTATAAGATATATAATTAAGGTTTAATATATTCTTTTAGTCTAGCTATCTATCTATAGATATTATGCTATAGAGACGCGCCCTTCTATATCTCAGGCCTTAGTCTAGTCTTACTAGAACTAGCTAGTAATTAGTTTATCTTAATTACTAATAATAGCTTTAGGCGTGCTATATTAGCACTTAATCTCTTAGTAAAAGATTCTTGCTAAATCTATAGTATCTAGTCGCTTAGTTATTACTAAGAATTATACTACTTTAGTTATCTAGCATATAACTACTAGAATTATATTATAAAATAACTCCGTTATTTTAGTAACTTTCTAATAAGCTAGTTAAGAAGTCTAAGGAAATCTATTAGAATAGGTATACTAGTAGTTCTAGTATTTATAGCAGCCTATATAGCTTATATCATAGTATGCGCGCCCCTTAGCAGCGCAGGCACTTAGCGATATATTGCTATATATCCTCTATTAAATATAGCTAATAAAACATTTATAAGATTAGTTTAGCTATCTTATTTACCCCTATATACCCTAATCTAGGTATATTATAGTAGGTCTTTAGGATTTTATAGCAGAGGGATCCCTCTTCTAGGATAATAAGCCTTCTTCTAAACTAAAGGATATTATTCTTATTATTTTAATATCCTTAGTATTCCCTAGTATCTTAGCAAACCTTAGCTATAATATCTCTATAGAAGTAGTCTTTAGCTTATAGTCCTCTAACTATCTATTTGAGATCTATACCTAGTTATAATATATAAGCTATTTTATTCTAAATAAGCTCCCTTATTATAACACATAGGATATAGTATTCTAGTATAGTAACCCCAGCTCCCCCTAAGTCCTTTAGTATGTTGCTATTCTCTTGTAGAGCAGTTAGCATAGCACCTATATATACTTTTAAGCAGGTAATAGCGCTAATATATATACTTATATATAGTAGCTTATTAATACCCTTTATAAGGTAGTGCTAACTTAAGGGTGAGGATCCCTTAACCTTAGAGCTAGCTCTCTAGTAAGGTTCTTATATGCTTTACTAGATAGCTTAGATATAAGTTCTAGTAATAGCTATAGTTCCTTTAAGCTTAGCAATATATTAGCAATCTGCTGCTAAAAACTAGCTAATAAGCCTAAGCTTCTTTCTAAGGGTAGGAAGTATATTATCCACCTTAGTATCTTCTACTATATAGTTAAGGCATTATAATAGTCTATCTACTAGATTAGTAACCCCTAACCTATACTAGATTTTAAAGTTAAATACTAATAGGTAGTAAACCTATTACGCGAGTTTTTTATAAATATCCTGCGCAGGTATAGCGAGTACTCCCTTTAGCGCTATATAATCTATAAGCACTATGAATTTCTTAGGGAGTCCTTATAGGTACTATGCCTAGTGATCTAGGCTTTTTATAATAGCAAGGAATTCTTATTACCCTATAGCCTAGCGCCTTTCTATATCTAAGAGCTTCCTTAACTAGAAAGCTACTAGGTGCTAGATTATACTATACTTCTATAAGAGCATACTAGATGCTAACTAAGTAGATATATTAGTCTTAACCCTAGTTTCTAGTACTAAGTTATAATATCTTAGTATTAGGGCTTTAGTAAATGCTCTCTGAAGTATCTTAAATATAGTCTATATCTCCCCTATCTAGATAAAAGCTCCTAACTTCGTGCTATTTTAGCTTCCCTTGAGCGCGCTATTTATAGGGGCTATAATATAAGAATATCTTATAATAAACTTATAGTAAAAGTTATAAAAGCTAAGGAATACTTAGATATCTCTAAAGGACTTTAGCACTAGCTATTTAGCAACTACTTAGACTCTATCTAGGTCTATCTTAATACTATCTTAGGTAATATAGAACCCTAGAAAATCCACTTCTATTTAATAGAAGTTATACTTCTTTAGTTTTATAAATAGCCTAGTAGCCCTTAGCTAGCATAAAATAGTATAGAGGTCCTTAGTATACTATTCCCTTATATCTAAGTAGATTAGAATATTATCTAGGTATAAAATATAGTAAGTATCTAAAAGGTTAGTAAGTATTTATTAAATATATGCCTAAAAAGTTACTAAGGTATTTATAATCTTAAATAGCATTTTAGTATACTTAAAATGCCTATATTACGTTCTAAATACTATTTTCTATATATCTGCTTTATTAATTGCAATTTAGTAGTATACTTTGCTTAAATTAATCTTAGAAATGAATATTACTCTAGCAAGTCTATCTAGAAGCTTGCTAATTAGTAGCAAAGGGTATTAGTTTTTTATTATAATTTTATTTAATCCTCTATAGTCTATATATAGCCATAGGCTTCTATCCTTCTTAGGTATAAATAGCACTAGTGCTCCTATAGAGCTAGTTAAGTAGTATATATAGCCTGCTACCTCTATATCCTAAATATACTTAGCGAGTATTTATAATTACTCTGCTAATATAAGGTATATAGGTCTATATAGGTGTTCCTTGCTAGGTTTTAGTTTAATATAGTATACTACTCCCTTTAGCTTTACAACTTTCTTTATATTTTCTTTATTAAAAATATTAGTAAAGTCTTAAAGTTCTCTAGGAATCTTCTTCTCCTACTTATTATCTAGTAAGTATTTACCTAAGGTCTCTATATCCTTCTTATTAAGGGCTAAGGCGCTTATTAGGTATATAATATAGGCCTATTAGCTATTATCTATAATTTCTTAGGCAATTATATCTAGCTTAGTAAGCACGAGGTATTTATATAACTAAATATATATAGGTATCTATATAAATACCTTCTTATCCTATGAAGTTATTTAATAGAAGGATATCTCCCGCTCCTTTAGGGCGAGGGCTTATAATAAAGTCTTAGCAAATCTTCTGCAGGTAACCCTAATTATTTATAAGGAAGAACATAAGCTAGTAGACCTTTCCTATAGTTATAAGCCTTCCTTAGAAATCTATTAATTCAGGGGCTATAATACTAGTAGCCTCCTTTAGTTAGAGTCTCTTAACGAGATCTTCTTATATAATATCTATTACTATATAGGTATCTATATTAACCTCTAGTTTAACTTCGCTAGATACTTAGAGTGCTAATACCTATCCATTAATAGTCTATCCTACTAGAACTAAGGTGATTTCTAGTATAATACCCCTTAGGGTTGCTTCTATACCTACTCGTTTCCTAAGTCTTTAGTATTAGTTATACTAGGTATTATAATTATACTTATCCCATCCTATATTAGGTTTAGGTTCTAGTTACTACCTATTAGCTATATATAGGTTTTAGTATAATTAGGGGAGATATAGCTATACTTCTTATAGTTATAGTATTAGGATCCCTAGGAGTTAGAGGGCTTATTACTAGAGCTAGGTATTACCCGGGTATTTGCTAAGTAGTTATTCTAAAATGGGGTCTCTAAGTAGCAGTCCCTTAGGTCTATTAACCTAGGGGGTTTTAAGCTGCTCTTATAAGGGTAGTCTAGAGAGCCTAAGTATAGTTACTTATATAACTTAGAATAGCTAGCGGACCTTCCTATATATCTCCCTTCTATAATCTCCTATAATCTCCTATAATCTCCTATAATCTCCTATAATCTCTATATATATAGGGTAATAGTATATATATTAGTATAGTTAATATCCTACTTAAAGAGTTCATCCTTTAGGGTCCTAATAAAGCCCTAAAAGAAGGCGTATACCTTTATATTGCTTATATTTAGCTCGCTAAGTGCTTAGTTAATAAACTCCTATTAAGCCTAATATTTAATTAGCTTCTTATTATCCTTCTAACAGTACTATCTCAGAGTATTATAATAGTTCTATTCTTAGAGCTTAGGTATAATATACTACAGTCTTATAAAGAGTCTAAAGTCTTCCTATTTAAGGTTAACCTAAATCCCTAATATATCTATAAGTATTTACTAATAATTCTACTATTCTATTTATAAGGTATATTCTATTATACTCAAGGCCTACTAGATATACTAGCTATTAGAGCAGCTAGGGCGGTGCTTATAAGCCTCTTTAACTATCATAAGCTAATCTTCCCTTATTATACTAGTAGATTTGCTAGTAAGGCGCGCTATATTATAATCTAGGGGTTTTTTATAAACCTTAAGCGATTACTTAGCAGGAGCTTAGTTACTTAATATAGTAGTAATTAACTTATATTAGTTAGTTATTATAATCATAATCTATTATATTAGCACTTAGCTAGTTGCTTTATCTAGCCCTCTAGCTTAGGCTAGCCTATTAGCTATAGCTATAGATATCTAGCCTTATAGCCTATCTAGTCTATAGGGAGGGGTCTTATATTCACTATTTTTCTATATATACTTATTATCTAAGTAGCAAACGCTTAGCGTGGGTAGCCTATCCTCTTTAGGGCCCCTAGCCTTACTTAAAGCATAGCTTCTCACCTCCCCTTATTAGCTTATATTATCCTCTAATTATTCGCTAGGGTTATCTTCCCTATATAGGTTTATATAGGCTATTTCACTCTATACTTAGTAAATACTAGGTATAGGTCTTTAGCCTAATTAGTAAGTATTACTTAGGTATATAATACTATTATTATTACTAACCTTCTTAAAGCAAGGTAGAAGCAAAAGAATAATAAAGGTATTAGGGGCTAAGGGCTATAATTAGATTGAACTAATAGGAGAAGCACCTAAAAGGTAGGTCTAGTATTACTATACTACTTTTACTTGCTTCTTCTAAGATCCTTCTTTTTAGCTTTTAGCAAATACTTACTAAGTCCTTGCTATAGAGGGTTCTATACCTGGACCTATAGGCCTCTCTATCCTTTCAGCCTATGCTAGCCGAGGTATCCCCAGCTTCTCCAGCATAAGTATCCAGTCCCTTACATAAGTATTATAGCTAGAGATTAGAAGGAAGGATGTAATATATAAAGCTATATATTATATAGTTACTTACTAGCTTTAGAGCTTCCTACTAGATATAAGAGCTAAGGTTTAAATTAATAAGTATAATATTAATAATTAGGGGAGGCTAATATTTAGAGGCAGGCTATAAATACCTAGCGGTGAGGATAATAATAACTTATTAAAGGAGCTCTATATAAAGATTATTTAATAGAGCTATAACTTAAGTATAATTACTTACCTAAGCTATAATTGCATGCTAGAAATAGTAAACTAGTAGTTCTACTAGCTTGAATATTTATTAATAGTATAGAGGTTTATAAGGAATTATAATATCTATAGAGGGATAGATATTTAGAGGTAAGCTAAGAGGGGCTTCTTAAAGCTTTTACTAGTACTTACCTAGTTATACTTAGACCTCTTAATAGACTTTATTATAAACCTATTATTTATAAAGGATAATACAAGCTAATACTTATAGGTCATAATAGATAAGCTAGGTAAGTTAGTAATACTAGAGGAGATAGGTACTATAGAGATAGAAGCTCATACCTACTAGTTCCTTACTTACTACTTTAGTTCTATAGGTTTTTATATAGTATTATTAGTAATTATAGGTTTAATTAGGTAAGCTACTTCTAAGCTAAATCTTACTACCTTATTAATATAAAGAGACTATTAAATACTATATACTACCTATAGACTAATAATAGTATTAAAAAGTAGAACTAAGAGATATAAGCTATCTTATAGGTATTTATAACTTAGGTATAGGATAACTAGGGATATTAATTACTTATTATTTAGCTAGCGTTCTAAAATAGGGTTAGTAATATCACTAGGCTCTCGCTATGCTTCTTAGAATATAGATACTATACTAACCTCATATTAGTTATAAATAACATATTATAAGAAACCCCCTCTAGGGATATAATAGCTACTCTCCTAATGATAAAGCTATAAAAGGTAATAAACTTTATTTAAGCTAGTATTGTAATAGCTTAGTAGTATAGTAAAGAAAATATAAACTAATATAGGATACTTTTAGAAGAGTATTAGGTAAGTAATAAGGTTTAGCTCTTAATAGCTAATCATGAGAGCCCTAAGCTTAGTAAGAAGTTATTATAATTATATTATAAGTATATTATAATAGGAGTCCTAAGCCTATAGATTATTAAACTAGATATACCTAATAATATCTACCTAAGGGTTTATATTAACCTCCTCTAGAGAGTACTAGAAGATCCCCTACTTATTTAGATATAAGTAGATCTCTAGTTATTACTAATTATAGCTAATAATAATAAGCCTAAGTAGTATATAAAAGAGATATATATAATATAATAGAAAATAATAGGGTAAGAGTATAGGCGCGAGGTCCTAGTTAAGTAAGAGGGGTATATAGAGCCTACTTAGGAGCTTATAGAGGCTATAATAGAGATTATTATAATAAATAAGTATAAGGCTTTATATAGCCTAGTTATAGATAATAATAGTAACCTAGTATATACCTAGGGGTAGACTAGCTAGGAGGGGGGATAGTATTATAAGCTATACCTAGGTTAAGCCTACCTAGGCTTCTACCTAGGTTTACTACCTTAAGGGGGCTACCTAGGGCCTACCTAGTAGTTCTCTATAAGCTAGCGAAATCTCTACTAGAGAGGAAAACTTCCCCTTTTCCTCTTTAGCTTAAATAAATAGTATTATAGCGACCTCTTATTAAATAAACTCGGGTCTAACCCCTCGCACTTATTATGTTTCTAAATTATATAGTTATTTAGAGAAGGGTTTTATAATTAAAATAAGAAATATTAAATTCTAAACTTATAGAAACGAAAGGTTAGAAAGTCTTATAGGGAGGTATTAAATACTCTCTAAATAGCCATTAAATAACTTAATTTAAGAATAAATTAATTTAGAGAAAAAAGCTTAATTAATTAAATTAGAGTAATTCATAGAAGTCAGAAGATATAAGGGATATTAAGTAACTTTTAAATAAGCCTTTTTAGTTCTTTATAATAAGATAAGGAGCTAGAGAAGAATATTTAACTTTAGCTATACTTAGCTCTACTAACTCTATTACTCTATACTATACTAATTTACAATAGAGATAGAGGCTATACCTAGTAGTCTAGTATTACTTTCTACTATATTAGACCGCCTAAAGATTATAAGACTTGTATGGTTTTTAATTAAGAAGATGAAGAATCGGTTAGCAGAAGCTATTAGTTTAAAGAAGCTCTATCGACTTTAGTCCGGGACGTTCTAGCCTAGCCGGGAAATGGGGATTACGGATTGTTCCAGCGAACGACATTTGTATCTAACTGAGAATGACCCGAGTTAATGAATCGCGGACTGTTATAACTAATTACTTGGAGCTTAATGTCTCGATAGGACAATCTCGACCCTTCCCCATGTTCTCTGAGCCGCTTCCTGCGGAGTGTAAGCGAGAACAGCACTACCAACGAAGTTTTCTCCCAGCTGTTCCCTGGCAGTTTTACGCGTACTTTGTGTATCCTAGACCAAGGGGTTGTCGATAGATCACATGGATGAGCTGTTCACGATGCCTTGGTACCGTGTTGGAAGAGCCAGTACAAAGGTCATCCTCGTGGTGAATGCCCAACCTACGTTGGATGAAAAGGAGAGGGAGGGCAAGGTCGACCAGGCTGAGAACGCTGAAGACCCGCAGACACTTTCAGTTTATTTTGAGATGGCGTGGTCACCTCAGTCAGATATTGCATCAATCGTTGGAATGCATCATCCGAGACTGGTCTTTGCAACATTGTGTACAGAAGGCCTTATTTAGAACGAAGGTCCCATGGAAACCAGGTGATAGAGAACTGCGAGAAAACCGGGTCTGTTTATCAAGAATCCTTCGCTGTGAACCGCTCTGGTGCCGACAAAACTTAAATTACTTGAAGTTTTTAATCAACCCGCTTTGACTTGATAGCTAGTCAACCCCCTAAATAGCCTCTTCATACTGGTTGATGAGCCTCTGAGGCACAAGTCCACGCAAGACCACAACGCCAGCATGCACGATTCCCCAGCGCACCGTCGTCAAGATGTCCGCCATAATCCACACCAACCCGTTCGTGCGTCTCTTCTCCCTCCTCAACGTTACGTCGTTGCGCTCGACCCTTTCCGACATGCTCGCCACCAAAGCATCCATCTCGCCCTGCGGATCCCAAATCATCTCATCTTCCTCGCCATCTTCGTCTCCATCAAAATCACCCACGTCGTCAAAATTTCTGCGAGCAGGAACGCTACAGCTTCGAGCAGGTCTCGCGTGATGATAGGCCCAGCAGGTCAAGGTCGCCAAGTAGAGACACCAAGGAACGTGGAATAGATTCATGGCCTCCGTGCCGCTGAGGGTCTTTTTCGTTTCCCGCAGCATCTGGGCCGCGTGCCATGCCGCCGTCGACGCGGACTGCTTTCCTTGTTCTCCCGGAACGGCGCCTGATGACTCCCTTCTATCATGTCGAGGGCCGCCGCTTTCTCCTTGCGGGTTAGCACTTGCCACTGCCCATTTCTTGACAACCTGGGCAGATCGCATATAGTCTTTCTGTTGGACCGGTCGGCCCAAAATATGCCGCGCGCCCGCATAAATCTGGACGTCCAGGAAGTCCATGTTGAGCAGGGCTTGTGCTGAGTGATATAGAGCCTTGTACGCGGAAGTGAACGATTCGAATTCGATCCGCCGAATCTCGTCATCAGGCGACGGGGGCGCCCTCGGCATCTGGGCGAAGAAGTTGTTGCAGTACCAGTCAAAGTCGAATCTCCACGCGTCGTAAGCCGAGCTGAGTGTCTTGCGCCATCCCGAACCCCGCCCCGGGCTTTCTCCAGAGATGACGCCGAGCGCGGTTTGGTCGCGGCGTCCCATGTCCCAGGCAACAGACATGAGGCCGTGAAGGACGAGGATTCGAGAAAAGCCACTGAGGCCGTGTGTCCTCGGGCCTGACGGCATGAGATACGCCTTGAGAACGGGGAGGTAGAACGTTCTCTGGTCGTTGATGCTAGACCGCCATGCAGAAGCCCATGATGAAGCATCTCGTGCTTCCCAGATGCTCTGGTTGCATGGGAGCTCCAGCCGCAGTTCAAATGCTGACATGCAGAGGCTCTGGCAAAACAGAACCGCATGTTGCGTGTCCCACATGAAGCAGAGCAAAGCGAGCCTGTTGTGCCCACGTCAGATACTGTCTCATTTTCGAGATGTTGCGTGGTACTTACCTCTTTTTCTGCTCGCCCTCGGCCCATTTCCTCCACACCTTGTCGAGAGCCCCCGGGCTCTCATCTCCACCAACCGGAGGCGGTCCAGGGGGTCGAACAGACTGGCAGTCCGATCGCCTGATGAGATTAATCAAAAGGCCGTGGAACAGGTGGCTCATGTCATGCTGCTTCTGCCCAGCCCGAGACTTTCCGAAACATTCGACTAATAAAATGGTCTGCAAAGTCCACAACTCCGGTCGAGGTGAAAATCCAGCGTGGGCGAATATGCTTGGCCGAATCACGTCGTGTATACAAACAGCTAGTTGGTGACAATCTTTGCTTGAGTAAGTGGCCCCAAGAAGTAAAATCGAAAGCAGCAAGAGGGGCTCGGTCTCTGCGCAGCTGAAGGTTTCCAGATGCATCAGAGGATAAGCTGTGTTGAAGCGGCTGAAGAAGAGATCAAGGTAGCAGTTGAGGGATTCGATGGATAATAGTGGATGGTCGCAAAGCGTATATCGTTGATCGGGGAGACACGGCTTTGCAGCTTCGATAGTGTTTAGCAATCTTTCTCGGGTCTTCTCGTCAACGGTGGGCGTGTTGAGTGGTTTTCTCAACGACGATAGTGGTCGCTCCGGCTCCAGGATCGGTGCAGGTCGGCTCACGGCAACACGCTTTCGAGCCGTCGCCACTGCTGCCTCCGCGGGCCTTCGTGATGGCGCAAGCTCAGAGTTTCTGTCGGCCGAGTGCCGCACGGGAGTTCTCCGGGCTTGCTCTTGCGGCGCAGATTGCATTATGGCACTGTAGCTCGGCGGCTTATCCTGCGCACTCGTGTCTTGGGGTGCCACGTCCACTGGGTCTGTCCAAAGCTGGGCGCTCTTCAGCGATTCCGGTGTGACGGCGATATTGGTGCTTTGAGTCCTCGCGACTGGTGGATTTTCCATGAGGCGGGGATCGTAATCTTGATTCGATGTCTTGGATGATATGACGGGTGAAGAGTTGTTGTCTTGCATATTAAATAGCCAGTTGTAATCTAGGGCCGTGGTATAGGGCATGTTAAAAGAGCTTGCAGTGTCTGGTTGGAAGATCTGGTCATAGTCCAACTGCTCGCTCGCAAACGGGTTGGCCCAGTCAATCGACTGGTCGGAGCCAATGTCGAAGTAACTCTCTGCCGACCCAAAATCTTGGAACTGCAGAGACGGCGGGAATCCGGCAAAGTCGTTAACAGTCTCTGAAGCGTTCAGAATGATCCCGTGATCGGAGGGATGAGACTGGTTAGAATCAAAGCTCCCCGGCCGAAAATCAATGGTATGGCGCCTATGAGCCTCTGGCGAGATGCTTCCCCCCGAAAGGTCTTGCTCCAATGCCGGATCAAAAGACGACACGCTGTGATCGACATCTGTCGATTCAGGTTCTGGGGAGGGTACTTGAGTTGGTTGTTGACGTGCGCGCCCCGAGGCCCTACTCCGGCCGGGAGCTTGCGTGCAGGGCCTCTTTTCAACAACAGAACCATCTGGTGCTTTCCAAGATCTCTTTCTCGTGTCCAGGACGCCGCAACCGGGCCCGCCAGCTTCAAGGTCCTTTTGACGGTGCCGGTCCATATGCCGTTCTGGCCATGTTAGTTGCAGTCCGGACAGAAGAGTTAAAAACAAGTCACGCTATGGAAGCTTCAAATCGCCTACTCATTATGCCTGGCTCGACTTACTCAAAAGATCTGGCCTCTTGAAATGAGCGCGGCAGATGTCGCAGGTCAAACCACCAGGCTGATGGTTCAGTGCATGGCGTTGCATATGTTCAGCGCGAGTGAAGCGCTTGTTGCAGCCCGGATGAGAGCAAGTGAACGTCTTGTCTTCACCTAGGTAGCCGTCCGAGCTCTCAGAGTTGTGACGATAGCTGGCGTGGCCAGTCGCAGCGGTCTGAGAATCATCCATGGCCGCCTGCTGGGGTCCTCCACTTCCGAGTACTATGCAATTTACCCCCTGGGGAGAAAAAAAGAAAACAAAATCCTGATTCAGCTCTCTTGGGCTGAACGGACAGCTGAACGCAAGTCTGGGGCGATCTGGGTCGTGAATTGCATGATATCGTCGGAGATGGGGGAATGGGGATGAACATAGACTCTGCTTCTGTTGTAGAATTGGTTCCACTTCTCCGCAATCCCAAGCGGCTCTTGGCGTCGAGGAGTATGGTATCTTGCATGGCGTTGCATCCCGTATCATCCGTATCATTGCCTGGGTTGTTGATAGGAGTGTGCGTACTAGGATATCACCGACAGCCCCTCCCCCACTCCCGCCGCTCTGATAAGACTCGACGCCAGTTCTCCGCGATCCAACTTCACCCAACCCTTTCAACGAAGATAAAGAGTGGGGTAGGGCGAGTTAGGCGCTACTAGGTATGAGAGGCGGGCGTGTCTCATCTCATTGGCGCGGACATCTGATAGTTACGAGCAAAGACCAGCCGGAGATGCGTAGCCGGATGAGGGGCTGTGCTGTGCACGTGTGGGCGGATTCATCGGCACACACGATGCAGCCGTGTGCGACGAACGAATTCAATCCCTATGGAATCCACGATGTGATGCATTCCACTCTTCGTGAATCGATCTGTGGTTTGGAGATGTTGAGGCCGGCTACATGTTTCCCACCTTGCGTCGCGATTAGTCCGCGGCTTCTCTTACTTTTATTTCTGCATGCAGACACTGGACCAAACATTGGTTTGCTGACCCACGGATCGCTCTCTCTTACAATTGCGCTGTGTCTGGCGTCTTTGGGCAATATTGTTCTCGTGCGGGTATCATCGGTGTTCATCTATCCCTGTCAACACCATGTCCACGGCACGTAGCTACGCAATCCAAGAGAAACTCCAGCGAGATGACAGCAGCAAGTTGCATGTAAGTCAGTAGAATTATGGGCTTTGAGAATCGGAAACTAACACACGCGAAGGTCATCATTGTTGGGGCTGGACTTGGAGGTCTAGGAGCTGCTATCGCAACTCTGCTGGCTGGACATGACGTGACGGTCTTAGAGTCCGCACCGGCCATCGGCGAGGTTGGTGCTGGAATCCAAGTTCTTCCCAACGCAGCCCGTATACTATTCTCCTGGAGCTTGGAGAAGAAGCTCGAAAAGTACGCGACCAAGCCTCAAAAGTGCAACTTCATCGGCTGGAGGGGCAACTTCCTAGGCGAGATGGACTATCACAAGTACGCCGACGCCGCAGGCGGATTTCCCTTCTGGGACTTCCACCGCTCCGACCTCCATCGCTGTCTTCTCGAGCGCGCCGTGGAGCTGGGCGCCAAATTGGTCACGAACGCCAGGGTCGAGACCTTCACTGTATCCGACGACAAGACCACCTCCACTGTGTACCTCGCCGACGGACAAACGATGACCGCCGACCTGGTCGTGGGCGCCGACGGCATCGCTTCCGAGCTTAGAGAGGAGTTCCTCGGCAAGCCCGACCCTCCCGAGCTCACCGGCGACCTGGCGTACCGACTTCTTCTGAACACCGCCGACATGCTCAAGGACCCGGACCTGCGACACTTCGTTGAGAACCCCCAGGTCAACTACTGGGTCGGCCCAGACAAGCATGCCGTCAACTACGTTCTCAAGGGAGGCAAGCTCTTCAACATGGTCTTGTTGGTGCCCGACGACATTCCGATTGACAGCGGAAACACGCTGAAGGGCAACATCGAGGAAATGCGCGCCCACTTCGACGGATGGGACCCCCGTATCGGCAAAATGCTGCTGATGTGCGACGAGGTTCTCAAGTGGAGGCTCTGCATCCGACCCGGTCTCGACCCGACCTGGTCCCATCCGTCTGGATCCTTCACCATGCTCGGCGACGCCGTTCACGCGACTCTGCCGTATCTTGCCAGTGGAGCAGGAATGGCCCTTGAGGACGGTGGCGTGCTAGGTCTCTGCCTGGCTCGTCTGACTGATAAGTCCATCGCGTCCAAGCAACAAGCTCTCAAGATCTATGAGGATTGTCGCAGAGAGAGGACCGAGAAGGTTGTTCGCCGAGGTACCTACAACCAATGGATGTACCACCTTCACGACGGCGAGGAGCAAGTTGATCGCGATGCCAAATTCAGGCAGTTTGGAGACATGGACAGAGAGTGGTTGAGCGGGGATTCGCCCGTTCTGCCTGAATCAATGGAGACGGGCGAAGACCCATTCCCTTGGAGATACCACGGCGTCGGCAGGTGGCTGCTGACTTATGATATGTGGAAGGACATTGAGTCTAAGTGGCTATCAATCCCGACATCAATCTCGGCTTCGGAAGACCAGGCTCCTAGAGCAAGTCTGTAGGTCCATTCTCTTGTACAGTAGAACACAAATAATGTGTTTCAATTTATGAATGTTCGTATGAGGCTTCATGTTTTTGCAACGAGAATATGTTATGGCCAGGAAGCAACTTCGTGAAACGATTACAATCTTGAAAAATTCGTTGATAATCCCCTTCACGACCTAGAAGTTTATGTTCTCGTTCTTAAAGTCTCTGACCCCTTCTATTGTTTTCAATAGAATTAATTTATACCTTAGAGGCTGTCGGCATTGAAAACGACGCACTTTGTTGCAAAAGTCGTGAAGCTGATGTAAATAGCTTTATATAGAGATTCAATGATTTTGTTTAATAACCATATTTATAATGAAGTATCTACAGGAAAAAGGTATCATTAATAATAACTTTATGTGTTGAAATTGCTTGTGACATCGCTTTGATTACATTTGCGAAGGCACTGGGGTGTTGGCCAAAAGTTCATTTACAGAATACCGTATCACAACCTGAATGGCGAAGATTTCGAAGCAATGATTGCTTATATTTTACTGATTTGATCAATGCATATTCTATCATCACGATGCGTCTTTTTCATATTTCGATTAGTGACATTGCCTTCCTAACCTCTTTGAACCGCTCTACCACCTATGCATGCGCCTTGACCTCGGCATTGTCAACCTTGTAAAACTCGTAATCATTGTAACCCTTCTCAGGAGGCTCGGCCCCGTAGAAGGTAGACCGGTCGTAAGGGTTCAGCGACCAGCCGTTCCTCAAGCGCTCAACGAGGTCGGGATTGGCGATGAAGCATCTGCCAAACGCGATCGCGTCGGCCTCTCCGCTCTTCAGCTTGGTGACCGCGTTGTCTCTGTTGAAGTTTCCGGCGGCGAGGAACTTGATGCCCGAAGGCTTGAGTATGTCGCGGAACTGGGTGAGGTTGTTGTTGCTCTGCTTGCCCAGCGACGCGAGCTTCTGCTCCTCGTCGAGAACTTCGTCAAAGCGCGGCTCGATCCTGGATTTCGTGTCAGTTTGTTAAGTTTGGTGATGGAAGTTCGTGAAGGCATTCCAACTCACATGTGGACATAGGCCGGTCTTTGGCTCTCGGGCAAGCCAGCCAACCGCTCGGAGATGTAAACCCAGTGCTTGTTGCGGTCGCTGTCCTTGGTGCCTTGGAAGTAGTTGTAGGGCGAAAGGCGGAGGCCGACCTTCTCAGGTCCGATAGCAGCAGTGACGGCCTGTACGACCTCCAACAGGAATCTTGATCGGTTCTCAATGGAGCCGCCGTATTCATCCGTGCGGGTGTTGATGTTGTCGTGCAGGAATTGCTCCAGTAGATATCCGTTGGCACCTATCCAGCCAAGTCAGATTTGCAATGTCCACGAACTAACAGGCCACCTACCGTGGATTTCAACACCATCGAATCCAGCAACTTCAACTGCTCTCTTAGAAGCAGCAGCCCATTCGGCAGCGAGGTCGTGGATCTCATCCACAGTCATGCCTCTCGGAGGACCGTCCTCGCATTCGGTACCATCGAGGTACTTACCATCCAGTGGCTGAGTTCCCGATGAGATGGGCGTCTTGCCCCCGCGCATGCCTGCGGAAGAGGCTCTGCCGGTGTGCCATAGCTGAACGAAGATGAAGCCACCCTTTGCGTGAACGGCGTCAGTCACCTTGCGCCAGCCCTGCAACTGCGAGTCGGTGAAGACCCCCGCAACGCAGGGGTACGCACTCGCATCGAGGCAGATGTCGGTAGCCTCGGTGATCTGGAGGCCACCTGCACTGGCACGCTCACCGTAGTACTTGGCAACGCGAGCACCGGGGACATAAACTCCGCGGGACTCGAAGTCGCTGCGCATGCGAGTCGTAGGAGCCTACGCAAGAGCTTAGCAACCGCTCTTTCTCACCAAGAGTTTTCGCTTTGGAAAAGTGCCTGTCCTGTTTGCGGACACATCCCACGCCTCTCTCATTCACTCCGTGTTCTCACGTACCTGCACGATGCGGTGCTGGAGGCTGAGGCCACCAAGCTTCAATGGAGTGAACAGGGCGGTGTCCTTGAGGGCGGCGTAGACCGGGGGAGGTGACGTGGCTATAGGCATGTTGGTGGATTTTTGCTTACGTGAAATTGCAAGGTAGAACGATGGTTATCTCTTCCAATCTCAGTTAGATGGCTTGAATTGGGTGTGCCGGGAACAAGCCAGTCAACGGAGTTGGAGAAGCTGGGTTTTGAACTGTTGGGCTGAGGCTTGAGCGTCAGTTGTAAAGCCCTAATCACTCCACAAGAGACTCAATCCATTTCGATTTCGGAGAGACCGTCGTGTTGATCCTATGGCGTGCGAGGCCTCTGAGTACCCCAACCGTGGGAAGTGGAAGTGGATGCTGGGAGCTCCCGTTATTGGGGTAAAGTAAGGTGGTGGACCTATCGCGAGAGTGGGGGATAAGCTGGCCTGCCCCTGACCTCGACAGATGATACCCTTATCTATGATTACCCCGGATTACAGTCCACTTCTGTGCCTTTACGAACTGCGGGTTGATGAGAATGGCCTCTCCGTATTGACAAGCTCGTTCAAGGGTTTGCCGGAAACTCTGGAAATGCAGGATATTCTCCGTACCCCGCGCTTCGTTGCAGCTTGCATGGATTCGACACGATTGTTTTGACATGATTCTAGGCCTTGCTAGGGAGCTGAAGACATTTTATGAGGTTTGATTGGTGTAAGCTGTGATAGACCTTCTGTTAGCTGGCTTAAGGGACTTTGGGGGAGCTTGGCTTCGTGACTTCGCCCCAGACAGGTAGCGTCAGGCTCGATTCGCGACCAACCAAGGCCAGCTTTCACCAAAGTATTTGGTAAGATGTTCTAGCCAGATGATGTTATCCCAGCTGAAGTAGCCACGAGACCGCTTCAGGGAGTCCCCATCACTGCTGGTGTAAGGCCGTGCGGAGCTCGTTGATACAATCTTCAGCTTTCAGGGGTAACATGAATGTCGAGGAGACCTGTCTAGGTTCCTGAGGTTTTTGTTAAGACAAGCTGACCCCGTCATTTGTACGAGATACCCATGTTCTAATCCGTTAGAATCAGGCAACATTGATCTGACGCAGAAAAGCTATTATATCCATCCGTGCACATTATTATTGAAAGTAGATTTTGGCTTTGCCGAGAAACCTTTGAGCCTCTGCTATATTCGTTGTGCTTCATTGGAGCGTAATGTAATCAATGTAGACATCCACTATTTTCTTCAAGTCCGTAACAAGTCCATAAAAAGTATGGTTTTGGGTATTTGGTAAATCACTATCCGCCGCGCCGAATCAGATTGAAGCATGCCCATGTGTCTCGAACGGCAGTCCGAAACAGATGACACCGACGAGTACCCAAAGAGCGGCGCTGGCATAGATGGGAACTGTCGTGTAGCCCGCATACGTCGAGATGAAGGACGCTACCAGACCTCCAAGACGGAGTAACGTAGAGGCAATGCCCGTACCAGTCCCACGAACGGGAGCTGGGAACGACTCTGGTGTGAAAGCGTACATGACTGCATATTCTGAAAGACGGACCGTTAGTAAACCGCAATACGAGCCATAGGACGTCAGCTAGAAACGTACCAAAGTTGCCCAAAATTGCAGTGGCACATTGGAATCCGATATCAGCGGCTTCGGTGCCGACGGAGGTGTACGCAAAGAGGAAAACTCCCGTGAGGACGGCCGAAGCAGCCATCATCCAGCGGCGACCGAAACGCGTCTCCACGAGAAAGCCTGCCGCGATCGGCCCGACGACACCCGCAGACGACACTATGCAGTAGACCATGTAAGTGTGGTTGAGAGAAGTGTTCGCAGAGTAGGTCTCCTTGGTTGCCAGGTAGGACGGGATGAAGGCGAAGTAGAGCGGGTACGCCACACCGACGGTGAGCCAAATCAGGAAGGTAACGGACGTGTGCTGGGCCATCTTCCGGCCGGCGAACAGCTTCTTGTAGTTGTTGGCGTTGTAGTCCTGGAAACTCTCCTTCAGAATTTCCATGTACGAGAGCTTGGAGGCGGTTGGGACGGCATCGGGATCGACAGGTGCGGCGCCATCGTTCGTTTCCGAGACGCTGCTGCATCGCCTGTCAATGTCCTGGAGCATGTCGAGCGTGAGGGTCTCGGGGCGGCCATTGTATCGGGCGATATAGTTGACGGCCTCCACGGCCTCCGCATCGCGGCCCTTGGAGATCAAGAATCGGGGAGACTCGGGAATCTTGAAGACCAGGATACGGATCGACGCGAAGGCAATCGCAATAGCACCGAGGGTAATCATGAGATACCGCCTGCCGCCCGAATCAGTCAGAGAAAATCCCCTCCCTGCGGGGAGACGGAATGTGAAGTTCAGCTTACCAGCCCATGTTGTCTTGCATCCGGCAGGGAGCATCGCCCGCCGGGCAAGCATAGTTTGCCAAAA
Source organism: Colletotrichum sansevieriae (assembly GCA_026260285.1). NCBI lineage: Eukaryota > Fungi > Ascomycota > Sordariomycetes > Glomerellales > Glomerellaceae > Colletotrichum > Colletotrichum sansevieriae. Next base: position 27,576 of record JAOQIF010000436.1, read on the forward strand.
AGACCCACGCCAACAGCGAGACAATCACCTGCCCCAAGTTCCACCATGCCGACAGCGTGACAAGCATCCACTGGTGGCTCTGAGGAACAAATTCCAAGAACACTACGCTGTCCACAGGCACGTTACCGCCGGCCGCGGTGCCGATGATGGCCCACAGAGCGCAGAAGGCTGTGAAACTGGTCGTTCCGGCGACGGCGCAGCCGAAAACGCCTCCGTACAGAATCGTGGCGTTGAAAGCGGGCTTGCGACCGATCAGGTCGGCCGTCGTGCCCCAGAACGAGGCGCCAATGATGAGGCCAACGTAGTATGCGACCGAGCTGAAGCTGAGTTTGACAATGTCCGTGAACTCGTTGCCGACGGGCGGTCGAATGGCGGTGATGCCCTGAGACCAGAAGTTGTCGACAATCCAGCCGAAGCCGTTGACGACGAAGAGGATCCATTGGAATCTGAAGAATTGCGACCGTCAGCCATCGTCGTACAGGTCGCCGGACTGAGGGAGAAAATCAGCCGCGCTCTGGTGTTGAAACTCACTTTCCCATGCCGATTTCTGCGAGGTGCTTCGCAACGAGCTCGGACTTTAGACGGTACTGCTCATTGACGGCGCCCGTGTAGAAGTCGCGGACGGTCGCATCGTCGACAGAGCCGACCTCGCCGTGCTGCAGCGAGTTCGAGCGAGACTGTGTCAAGCCTTGCTCTGCGGCACCCTTGGCGGTGCTCTTCTCGCTCACCGAAGCCATCTTGAAGGAAAGTGTAAGGTAGAGGGGGGCGGGAGGGTAAAGACTGAAGAACCCGGCTCCGCTCTCTCAAACAAAGACGAGAAACTTGCAATCTTGGAGTCGGTGACACAAAGTCCCCCGAGGTGACGGAGGACCTCAGCTTTATTATGAGACGATGGAACCAAAAGACACACACTCAAGGGATCAGAAGTGCGCCAAGGCGGAAAGGTACAAAGCCAAGGGTCAACACTGGCAAAATCACTGACATATCGATGGTGAGTTTGACAGTCTTTTGCTGGGGTTCCCAAGATAATCGACAGGGACAGTTACCGCAGTCCCATCTGTCTGGGGGGATCTTCACTGTGTCAGTTCACCTCACCGTTGAAAGAGAGGAGATAAAGCTGCTGTCCAGTACAAGCTATCGGGAGGACTGTTGGCCGCCCTGTAGGTATCAACCTCGTGGGCTCTATCGCAACCCCAGATTGGCTTTGGGAATAATATCGCATCCAATTGAAGCTCTGGGATTACGCCTGCAAAGATTACGGGTCTCCGCCCCCACTACAGGGGAGACGATGCCGTTATGCTAGAAAACTTGCTGTGGCCTCCGGTCCTGCTGGGATGTTCAGCTCTTGTCTCCAATCAACTCTGCTAGCTGGAGAGTTTTGACCTCGGAGAGCAGGGAGAGAACCTGAAACGTTGCGCTGAACTGCATGCACTGGTGATTCATGCCTGTCGGCGCCGCGGTGTTTCGGGGGTCGAGCTTGCAAGAAACAGTGGTAGAGGTGATGACGTAGGGGACCAAGACAACTTATCGCAGAGTTCTTGCAGGCTCTTGAGGGCTCTTGCAGCTGTGCCCCGGACGATACGACGCAGTAGTTGGCTGGAAGGCTCTTCGTATGGAGGCATAACCGGGGCGCCTCCATGTTTAATCAAATTACCTAAAAGACACCATGCAAGTACTGAGTCCCTTGGTCCCCATTGACCAATTCAGGGTCTTTTCAGGGTCCAAATGGGATCGCGAAAGAGTCAGTTGCCGCCGAGATTCAAGCACGTGCTTTGCGATCTACGAGAAAATCTCTGAATAAATGGGCACTTTGCGGTGATTGTGTCGTAATGCCTGTAAGACCATGAGATTCCTTCAGTCTGCCCTACCCGGCCCGCCGCTTGCCGCGCTGTTTTCCAGCGAGAAAGAATTGGGTCCGGAAAATTCAGATTAGTTGGCGGGGACCTGCAGGAATCCTCCAAAATAGTCGTCGAGCCATTGGGCCGCCGCCCGCCCAGCTGTGGATTCTGTCTTGTTCCACCGGCCAATTGAGCCGACGTAGCCATCAGGTCTGACAATAACGAGGGCAGCTTCGTTCGGTCCAAGTCCCCCGAGCCATTTGTCTGTGCATGAGCGGCCTTGGGTGTCGCGGGGCGCGACGTCGTCCAGGTAAACGGTCCAGCCGCTGCGAGAGAATACCGGCGGCAGAGATGAGATCTCGAAGTCGTTCTTGTCTGTTGAGGCTGTGGAAAAGGATTAGTGCTTTCGCCCGGCATTTGAGGGGCACACACGATGATCTACTTATTAAGGAAAATGTGCTCAGTTCGCTGACAGTTGTATACCGCTCAGGGCGGACATGTTGATCGTCTACCCTCCTTGCCCGGGGTTTCTTCCGATACGACTGAGCTGCCGCTTTGGACAGTTGGGTGAACAGGGAGGATTCGGAAGCGACGGCGTCACTAAAGGAAGTGAGAAACGACGTCGCCGAAGGGCTAAGCACGTCGTCCAACACGGCGTAAACACGGAACTGTCCTAGAATGGGTATGTCAAGCTGAACATCAACGGGACAGGCGTCAATGTAACGGGTCGCCTTTGCAGGCGGTAGGTTGCAGCCAGGCCTCGCAGCACCCTTGACGGCATCCGACCGGCCACGGTTAAGCTCGTTGTCTCCGTACTCGACGCCCACGCCGGAGATGAACCTTGTGTTCGTCTTGAAATTCTCGGCCAGGCGCTTAGCATCGCCACGAGCAATTTCGTTGGCGTGCTCGAAATCGAAGTTGATGAGGTCGTGCGCAATCTTCTGACGCTCCTCCTCATAGGAGCCTAAGAGGACACCATCCTTGGACAGCCCGCGCAGAGCGAGATTGAGCTTCCAGCCAAGGTTCCACGAGTCGTGGATACTTGTGTTCATTCCTTGGGCGGCCTTGGGGCTGTGGGTGTGGCTGGCATCGCCGGCGATAAACGCCCTCCGGCTGGGGTCTGAGAAGCGGGCAGCCACGCGTTGTGCCACTTGATAGTTGCCGAACCACTCGACCGACCGCCATTTCACGCTGTAGGGGGCCAAGATCAACTTTGCCTGCTCCATCACGTACTCTTGGCCGAGGTCTTTTGACGATGAGGAAGACTTCATTTCAATGTAGAAGCGCGTCATGTTCCGCTCGCGGGGAATGATGAGGATGGAGCCATGCTTCTCCGAGAACACGACCGTCTTGCTCCAGATATCGGGAAAGTCGGTCTCAAGCTCGCCATCTAGAACACCCCATACTGAAGTGTGAGGTGTTCCCTGGGCGTAGGTATCGGGAATAGTCTGCCGAACACGGGATCTTGCGCCATCGCAGCCGACCACGAAATCGGCGTTGATCGTGGTCAGTCCGTGATCGTGATGATCCGCCTCGATCTGCAGGGTGCCGTTCTGCAACGCGGTGTAACTCTGAAAGCTGTGATTGCGCTTGACCTCGAACCCGCTCTTTCGGAAGTCATCGATGAGGGCGGCCTCGATCATGCCTTGGTGACACAACAGGATGTACGGCTGAAGAACATCCACCACAGATGCGGGGTAGTGAGTCGAACGACTGATCCGACGGAGGTCGGCTTCGCTGGAACTCTGCCACATGCAGATGTCGTGCACCTTCACTCCGTCCCGGAGAAGCTCGTCGCCGATGCGGAGCATCTGGAATGTCTCGATAGACTTGGGCTGAATGCCGTCGGCGCGACCGACGGTCGTCTGATCGGGTCTTTCATCAATGAGATCCACCTTTTGCCCAAACCTTGCGAGCAAAGAGCTAGATCATGTCCGATGTTAGCCCGGACCGGAAATATCGGAGGAGGTGGGGTCACAAACCCGAGCATAAGGCCGGCGGGGCCGGCCCCGACCACACACACATCGGACCTCCCTTCAGAAGGGCCCAAGTTGCCGTTTTGGTGCTGAGAAGTGTGTCCGTTGGTGCCGTCATTGGTCTGGGCCGCACCGGATGTCACTGAGCTTGTTGTCATGGTGATGTGAATGTGGTAGGTGGGAGGACTCTTGAAGGTGGCTCCAAAAGCGGAGGCGATGAGTCCAAGACTGAGATGTGTTTGAGTCGAACAGAAATGGCGTAGATTCGGATTCGAGTTGGAGTATAAGAACGCCGAACCGTGGCCTTAGAAGATATCTTGTGTTAATGGTTTTCCCGAACTAATCACCTCATTTAATGGAAATGGTTTGATGTTTGATGATGAGACGAAGAAAGCTATTTTCTTTCTCCTGAGCATACATTTCTCATTCTAGACTTCGCGAGTCGCGAATCGCGAAGCATCTTAGCTAGACTTCCTGCTGATGACTCCCACCTTCTCCCACTCTCCGGTGTTCGCCAACATCTGGGTCTTCAACTATCCCCCACTCTCGGCAGCGTCCCCTGCACAACAGCGGGTGAATTGGAGAAGGAAACAACACCCGCGGGGAAGCGGGTTGAACGGGAGCCTCTTACCGTGTCCGCTGATAAGCCCTACTCGGCAACTCGCCGACTCATATCCGATACAGCGGATCGGATCTCTGGCGATTTCCCCGCCAATAGCAGTCCTCCGGTGGGCGATATTCGGCATCCCGAAGACATTCGGCGCACCGCTTCGCTTTCTGCACGACGGCCATGCGATAGCTTCGCGTTTTCGTACGTCGTTGAATCTGCACAGTCTGTTAAGTCTGACAGCCTGAGGGCTTTTTTCTCTCGACTCGTCTGTCGTCCCAATCACGCCTGTTTGTAACCTCGATCCTGGTCGAACGATGACGCAAGTGACAACGTCTAAGCTGGCTTCGACTTGGCAGGAGATCGCCGCCGAGAAAAAGCTCAATCAGGCGGAAGCAATCGCTGCAGCTCTCGAGAGCGTCAGGACTAGCAATGATGTCGGGAAATCAATCGAAGGTCTTACTACCATTTCCGATGTTGACACTTTGGTCTCGAAAATTTCCGCTGGCGAGTTGACTAGCGAGGATGTTACCAAGGCCTACATCAAGAGGTGAGTTGCGACTTTGCTCTGAGCCACTGTGCTTTTTCGCTTCAAAAAACTTTTGCGACTTACTAATTATTGGTGTATGAGAAAGGGCATGCGATACTCATGACAAGGTGCGTTGTTCACACATAAGATTTTCATCACCTTATTTGCAGAACACCTAATAATTTATCATTTTAGACAAACTGGTGCGTGAACCGTTTCCACTTGAGCCTCGTTCAAGTCCAGTGAGCTCACAGAAACCCCATAGCTTTACTGAAGTTCTCTTCGACGATGCTTTGAGGCGTGCCACGCAACTCGACGAATACTTCGCAAAGAACGGGACCATCAAAGGTCCATTGCACGGAGCTCCAGTCACTCTCAAAGACCAGTTCAACGTCCAAGGTGTTGAATCAACTTTGGGCTATGTCGGCAGATCTTTTGCACCTGCAAAAGACGATGCGGTTGTTGTCAGGATGCTAAAGTCTTTGGGCGCGATCGTACTTGCGAAGGCGAATCTTCCCCAAAGTATCATGGTAAGACTTATCTACAGGTTTGAAACAACCAACTCAAAGAACCTGTCAACTAATTTCGTGTGTTAATTCCAATAGTGGTGCGAAACTGACAGCCCTCTCTGGGGTCTCACAATGAACCCGTTGAACAAGGACTACACTCCAGGCGGTTCAACCGGAGGCGAGGGGGCGCTTCTAGCGACCCAGGCCTCGATGCTCGGATGGGGAACTGATATTGGGGGAAGCATTCGCATACCATCTCACATGAATGGAATCTATGGTTTCAAGCCAAGTGTAAGACAACCCTCCAGACAATGTGACAATTCCGCGCCGAACGAAAACTAGCTTTCAGTTGGCAAAGTAGGTGCTGACAAGCATTCCAGAGTGCTCGGTTGCCATACCGCGGCGTCCCTGTATCAGCCGAAGGCCAAGAGCACGTCCCATCATCAATCGGGCCCATGGCTCGCAGCCTAAACACCATACATCTTACCATGAAGCACTTGATCAACGACAAACCTTGGGAACTGGACTCCCGCTGTGTTCCAATTCCATGGAGACAAGAAGTGTACCAAGATACTCTGTCCCGCCCTCTGACAATCGGTGTCCTATTTGACGATAACGTTGTCCGCCCCCACCCGCCATTGACCCGTGTCCTTCGCTCTGCGGTTGAAGCTCTGCGTGCGGCCGGGCACGAGGTTTTGGACTGGAACGCTGACCTGCACGAAGACTGCATCAGAATCATGGTAAGGAAACCGTAACTACATAGAAACAATGATGGCAACGACCAACCCAACTTCGCATAGGACCTCTACTACACGGCGGACGGCTGCGAAGATATCCGCAACGATGTCTTGGCTGGAGGCGAGCCTTTCATCCCTCATGTGGAGCGCCTGGGAAGCCGTGGAAAGGCAATCTCCGTCTACGAGTACTGGCAGTTGAATAGACGCAAGTGGGAGACGCAGCAGGCTTACTTGGAGAAGTGGAAGTCCATCAGGTCACGTACTACAGGCCGAATGGTGGATATTGTACTCATGCCTCCCATGCCACACAGTGCCGTACCTCACTCCGGATGCCGCTGGGTAGGATACACCAAAGTGTGGAACTTTCTTGATTATCCAGCGTTGGTCATACCGGGAGGCCGCGTGTCTCAGGATGATCTGAACGAGCCTTGGACTTTTTCACCTAGGGGAGTGGAAGACGAATGGAACAAGAAGCTCTGGGAAGATAATGGCAAAGAAATGGCGTCCCTTGGGCTGCCTGTTGGGGTTCAAATCGTCGGGCGCAAGTTGGAAGAAGAAATCGTGCTTGCCGCTGGCAAGATCATAGATAATTTATTGAGAATTCAGAAAGGTTAAGGCAGAAAAGTAGAATAAGGTCATAGTAAGCCTGGTATCCTGGTTCATGGCGCCTTTAAACCTTTTTCAAGTCAATTACCCAACCGATACATGTTATGCTCTGCATGGATTATTCTCGTGTGAGATGGGTTAGGCTTGATGGTCGGAACACTACTTTCTGCCGTCGACGTAACGACATTGATCGAATTCTAGTATTGGATACGAGTATTGATGAAGTTTATATGCTGGGCAGCACCACTTAGCTTCCCAGGACCAACTACTCAGTTAGAACCATGCCTCTATCGTTGACTGTGGGACGATGGAAGTTACTCAGTATCGGTACATGTACTTTGAGAGAAACGCGACCGCAGTCTTCACCGTTGTTCAAGAAGCACTTAAATGAGAAGCTCTCATAAATCATAATTTTTTTTTTTTTTGAAAGAAAAAACCTTTTTTTCTTGGGTCTCAGTTTTCTTATCATCTGGTTTCTATCTCTACGGCTGCGTCTTCTTCCAGTCATCGTACTTTTTCATGACCTCCTCCTTGCTGGCAGGCATCAATCCACCTTGCGGGGCAGGGTTCTTCGACTTGAACCAATCGCTCATCTGGTGACACGGTCAGATGACTCGGTCTGAGTCCGAAGGCGGATCGAAAAGGGCATCTTACCTCTCCCATTGTGACCCACTCGACGCCTTCATGCTTGTTGATGTGCTCAATGATGCGTTCATGCATCAGAAGAACATGAGGTCTTCCGGAGACATCCGGATGAATGGTCATGGGGAAAATGAACTCATCTAACGCACTAATCATCAGTGCAATGCCATCAAAAGGTCCCTGCGAAGATCTTACCGTATTCCCTGTAAAAGTAGTCGAAGTGATCCCTCCAGATATCTTCGACGTCCCTGGATGCAGGTTAAAATTGGCTCAAACGTACTCTAAGATACGGACTCGGACTTGCCTCGGGTTCACCCAACCATGAGAGTTGGCCGAGTTCTTCATGAACATCATTGGTGGCAGGTCGTCGATGTACCAGGATCCCGGGATCTCTACAAGACCACTCTCCTTTCCTTTGACAAGAGGCTTCATCCACTCCTCGGCCTTCTTTGTATAGTCAATCTTCGTCCAAGTGTCGCCAGTGCGTAGCCAGTACGCTTGGCAGTCATGGTGAGACATGGAATGGTCATACTCAATCCCGTAACTGAGCAGAAGCTCAGTTCCCTCTCCACTGGTTTCCCACCAAGGGGCCACGCTGCCCTTGGGAGGCTTGCCGCCGCAGAACTCGGTCAGCATCTTCCACGTTTTGTCGAGGACATCCCGCTGCTGCTCTAGCGTCATGTCGACAGGGTTTTCGTGGCTGTAGCCGTGCAGACCGATTTCGTGGCCCGCATCGCGAACCAAGGCGCACTCCTCAGGGAAAGTCTCCAGCGTGTGGCCGGGAATGAACCATGACGCCTTGATGTTGTACTTCTCGAAGAGGGAAAGTAGGCGGCGATTTCCGATGGTTCCCGCCCAAAGTCCTTTGCAGGGCGAATCACCAATGTCAGCCATCGTGAACGTGGAATCAGTACCCCCCAACATGTGCTGAGCATAGCAACACGTACCTCTGCTGATGTCGCTGGTGCTGTCCTCGCCACCGTACGAGCCCAGCCAGCCGGCAACGGCGTCAATGTCCACGCCGTAGCTGTCACGACCGAGTTAGATGAACCACCCCACCACGGCACTGCTACCACATGCTTGCTTACCAAACGAGAACCTTCTTCTTGCCCATCTTGTCGAATTAGTATGCTTGCAGATTGGAATTTGGATTGGTGATGGGAATGTGTTCGAATGATGGATACTGTTTGCTGTACAGGCTGCGCTATCAGTATCACATTTTATGCTGAGCTCAACTAGCATGTAATGTCCTATATCCACGAGCTTCTCCGTGGACGCAGACAGGCATTTGTTTGGACACGGCTACCTCACAGCTGCTCCAAAAGAGCTTTCCCCGCGTTTTCCGATGCCCACAGTTCTCCGATGCACGTTATCTGTAACTAAGTGCACTCCCATTCCAGCACCGCCCCCTCACCACTTTCTTGCTGTAGATGTCACGCAAGCTGCATGCAGTTCGGGCTCTCAGGCCTATCAATCAGTTAAATCATTGGTTTGCCGTCCAAAGGACAGCCATTCTGCCAATTGTTCGTTGCGGCCCCGGTTTGACTGCGTAGAGCATGTCTCTTTGTACCAAGGTCCGCCTCCATTCTTGGGTTATCCCACTCCCACTGCCACTCCCACTCCTGATGGGAGAGAAGTCTCTACACCCCATCTACCCCGCGAACAAGCTGTCGCGTATATGGATCTCCGCCGATAGCCACTTGGAGGCTGAAGTTGGTTGGTAAAAACCTCCCACTTTTACCCGCCGAGTTCCAGGGCTGCCATCCACCCTTATCAAGAGCTTGTGGAGTTGGAGGGGGTGGGGCAGCAATATGGATGTGTTGTTTCTGAACATCGGCAAGTTCTCAGGTCGCTAGCAGTAGTGGATTTGCGTGGCTCTTTGCCGCTTCTGAGAGATGGTCCAAAGCTGGGATTCTTTTCTTGGTATGCTACGAATGACTGTTGTTGCGGTTTATTGGGCGAGTTTAAGTAATCTGTGTCAGTCGAACACAAGCTGATTGAACCAAACATTGGCATCGAGCAATGCGTCCTGCGCAGAGTTGAATGAAACCTTGCGTGGAAGTCAGAAACCTTCAAATTCTTTCGTTGTGGCAGTGTTGGGAATATCTCCGTGGGATACACTTGAAATCACATCATATCCTAGTGCGTACCCGGACTTCAAGCCATGTCCAAGGTATGCAGTTCTACATCCGCTCAGCATCGGCCTTGTTCGATCGGGCCATCATGACGATAATTGTTGGAGCTAACGAACGCAGCTTTCACTCAAGGGCCGCGTTGCCGTCGTCACTGGCGCTGGCAGAGGCTGCGGCTTTGCCTTTGCACAAGGGCTCGCAGAAGCCGGTGCAGATGTTGCGATTTTCGACGTCATTGACCCAGAGGCTTCAGCGTTTGAGCAACTATCTTTAGCAAATGGAGTCAAGACCAAAGCCTACAAAGTTGACGTCACCTCCATGCCTAGTCTGGACAAAGGCTTTGCGGCCGTCTCGGCCGATTTTGATGGGAAGCTGGATATCTTTGTGGCTTGCGCCGGCGTGAACAAGAATGTGGAGTTTCTGGACACCACCGAAGAAGACTTTGACAGGCTCCACGGAGTCAACGTCAAGGGTCTGTACTTCTCGGCTAAGCTAGCCGCCAAGGCCATGATCGCGAACGGCACCAAGTGCGGTAGCATCATTTTCGTGGCCAGCATCGCGTCGCACATGGCGATCCGTTCTCAGCGGTCGACCGCGTACTGCGGCACCAAGGGAGCTGTCAGAGCCATGGTGGCCCCGATCGCCGCCGAGCTGAATGCTTACGGCATTCGCGTCAACTCGGTTAGCCCGGGGTATGTGAGGACTGAGATGACAGCACCGTTCCCGCACCTTCTGGAGAGCTGGAAAGACGAGATCATGAACGGTCGTGTCGCGGAGCCAGATGACATCAAAGGCGCTTGCGTCTTCCTTGCAAGTGATGCCAGCAGGTATGTACCGCCAGAACTCTTCTCAAAAGATGACTTGAAGTCCGCATGCTGACAACCTAGCAGGTACTGCCAAGGAAGCGACATCTTGGTGGACGGAGGTGTTACTAAGTGGTAGTTAGCCATAGCATGGAATCAATAATTGTATAGAGTACTCGGTCTCAAGAGCCGTCTGAAGCCTCCCGTAAGTACCTAACCTATTATTCAGAAGGCCACCGAGCTTCCAAGGCTGCGCAAAACTTCCCACACCATAGCACTCGTTCCGATCGTTCAAGGGCCTTTTTTATTCATTCGCCCTACATGTGAGTGATGCATTGAGCTGCAACAAGTCAATAGCTTTGGTTCTCATTGTCTGTAATTTCATCATAGCATGAATTCCGTAGCACTGGCTGACTTGCTGGCCCCAATCATTGTGTCCGTGTCCGCATGATCCAGATACCCTAATGCTCTCTTCAAGACCTTTACTTCATACGAAGAACCTCCATCTCGGGTCTTTTTCTCCCTCACCAAGTTCCTGAGTCTCCACGTCTTCGGCCCTCAACGTCATGCCTTGCTCCTTGTTCTTCCTGGCGTTTTCCCGTCTCATCCACAACCCGAGGGCCAGGGTGAAGAAAATACACACAACATTGCACCCAGCTGTGGAGATCAACGTCGGCACATAGCGAGGCGCATATGCGGTGCGGAACGTAGCTGCTGACAGAATGCCACCCAGATTCCCAAGGCCGACGAGCAACCCTGTTGTAGCAGCCCGTGAGTTTTCACTCAGATTGTTGTTGTTGTGCCAGCTGTGAACTAGGGAGCTGGGAATATAGGCGCCACCAGCCAGGAGGAAGCAAGCGAAGTAGGCGACGCCTATGTTCGCCTGGGCATCGATAGCCACCAAGATGACGAGCCCGATCAGGCTCAGAGTGAGGCTGCCTACGATGTGAAACGTGCGTTCTCGGTTGCGGTCAGAACTATACGTCACGGCCAGCAGAACCAAGAACCCTGCCACATGCGGTGGTACTATGAGGAGGTTGGTTGTGACTGTGTCGTAACCCAATCGCCGGATAATGAGTGGGAGGAAGTTGGCTGTGGTTGCCAATGCGACGGGATAGGTCAAGCTGATGATGCACCAACTCGGGAACTTCCAACCATTCCAGGTCCGAAAAGACTCCTTCAGGCTGAACTTCTCTTCCACCTCTCGGGTTCCATCTCGCAAAGACCTGAGGCTCGCAACCTCTCGCTCAGCTTCATTCAGAAACCAAGCTGTTTGTGCGGTGGCTGGGAGCCACCAGAAGGCAGCGACACCAAATAGGACAGTCAAAGCACCTGACAAGCAGTCGGTTATTTGCCTGGTTGTGAGGAATGATGAAGCTGCCAACCTTCGATGATGAATAGCCACATCCACCCGTGAACATGAGGGTCTCGAATTCGAAAGACTCCGAATGATATCATTCCAGAGAATGCACTGGCCAACAAGGCGCTCCCGAAGAATTGGCGATGCGGAAGCCCAGTTCTCCACGAGTATAGAATAACGTGAGATAGAACACGGCACTGACAGGAAGACCAGGTCAGTTGAGAGTAAATTGCAAACGCATACAGCCCTGTGGCTTACCCTGCGAAAAATCCAGCTTCAAACGCTCTTCAAAAATGTGTTAGGACTCGCCTCTAAGCGTACGAAAGGCAGGAGATGGTCTCACCCCAGAATCAGGCGGAGAGCTAGCATGCCACCGAAATCTTTGCAAGCAGCTTGGAGAAGCGCCATACCACCCCAACCCACCATTAAAGCGGGTGGTACAATGCGACCCGAGAACTTCTTGGTCAAAAGATTCAGAGGAAGATCACACAGCCCGTTGGGAATGTAGAAGAGCAGAATGAGGAGCGAATACTGTTCTCCCACGAAACCCAAATCCTTGCTCATGCCGTCTGTTTCCGCGTTTCCGAGATTACTCTGAGGAAGAACACTGAGTAACCATTTTCATTACTTTGTCCGTCACACTTACCCTGTCAACAGCATTCAAGAAGTACATGATGCTCATGTAAGGGAGAAGCCAGTAATCCATCTTACGGACTATAGTGCCACGATGGTTAGCGACGCAACGGACGACACCGTCAAAACGGTGTATATTGCACCACAGAACGTACCGTAAGACTTCTCAATGACGGTGTCGATATCAATCTGGGCTCCGCACTCTTGATCTTCGACCTTGGAGCCATCGGCATGCTTGTCGTTCGGTACTTTGTCTTCAGACTTCATTGTGACTGCAACTGGAGATGACAATCAGGTTTATGGAGAAGGTCTACGCCCCATGGAAGCAAATAGACGTATCAATGTCTTTTATCATATTAAATGCACATCATTAAATCCGGGTACCATTGATGGCCACATGAATCACGCTGAAGATAGTGGTCATCAACCAATACTACGATTTGCTGCTGCAGAGCGCCAAGCTCGGAGTGAGATTAGATAGCAACGATATCATACACGCCGGGATGTATGATGCCAGAAGGCAGAATCAGAAACCCGACCGGCGGGACAGATGCCGCTGGCTGTGGGTATTCTTCAGACTGTTCCGACTATCAGTGCTAGGGTGCGCCTACAGGTGGGACATGAGATACACTCTCTACAAGAGTGGGGGATTCACATTACCTTAGGCAAAGGATGGGGTATATAGACGCTTCCCCATCTTCGGCCTTCGCGGTGTGAGAGCGGAGTCCAAGAGAAAATCATACAATCTTCATTCGCTGCTACATCTGGGCAAGAACTGTCTGCACAATCCGAGAGGGGTCTCTACGCTACAGCCATCTGGGCTGGCTGCGCTTGCTGCTGGGCCTTGAGCTTGTTCGCCATTGCCTTCTCCAATCCCTGCTTGTAAAGTTGTGCCCTTCCATAAGACTCCGCGTAGGATGCCGAGACAGCCTGCTCGACGGTTACGGGCCCGAATTTGGCCGGTTCTGTGGCTGACTTGCACGTGGGAATGCAATCGACGAGGTAATCTGGGTTTCCCGAGACAAAGACAGGAATCGAGTACCGCTCTTCGCCCGACTTGTTGATGACTCTGTGAATGTTGCTCTTGTACTTCTCGTTGGTCCAACGGGCCATGAGGTTACCCAGGTTGACAACGAATGCACCCTCAGTGGGGGGAACCTAATTTCAGGATCGTCAATACGGGGTGACTGTAGGGTGGGTCGTTGGCTTGCACTTACGTCGATCCATGTCTCGTTCTTCTTGTCCCAGACCTGAAGACCATCGACCTTGTCCTGAAGAAGCATGGTGATGGCGCCAAAGTCTGTGTGGGCTCCAATGCCGCGGGTGAGCTTCTCATCAGCATCAGCAGGTTGAGAGGGGTAGTGGAGCAGTCTCATGGTAGCCACGGCACCATCCATGAACCTGTTGAAGTAATCCTCCTCCAGATCCAGTGACAGCGCAAGGACCTTCATCAAGTCGGATGCCAAAGACAGCGCAGACGAGTAGTACTCCATCGATGCTGACTTGAAGCTCTCCAGGTCACTGCCAAGGCCTTCCGGCCATTGGTTGGGTCCGCTGTTGAGCTTCTTGTTGACGAAGTAGGGGTGATCCTCGGGAATCTCAGCACCGATGTAGAACCCTTCCTTCAGCTCCGGCTGAGTGCCTTCTTCGAGGATCTGCGACCTCAGCATCTCGTAACCGCGGTTCCAAGTGTTGTTTTCCTTTGCCACCTTCTGCTTTTCTTCAAGAGGGAGTGCGAAGAACTTCTTAGCATTCTCCATGACTGCCTTTTGCTGCTGTAGGGGCACGGAGTGACCAATAATCTGGAAGAAGCCGTTGTACAGGCAGCTGTCGCGGACCTGGTCCACAACCTTCTGCTTCTCGGCGGGGTCTTCCGAGTAGAACCCTGCACGTGGATGTTAAGAATTGGAAGCTTGCTAGAGTGAATCGTCGAGATGCTGTGCTTACTTGAGAAGTCAATGATGGGGATCTCGAGAGGCGCCATATCGATCAGAACGAGGAAATCAAGACCGATGGAAATGGGGTGTGTCAAATTACTTCTTGATCTTTTTTCCTCCTCCTATAGTGGCCTATTAACTTCGATGGTTATTCTCAAGAACTCTGCTTGATCGAAAATAATCAATGTCTTCCCTTGTCATGAGCCCGTGAAATTATAGTCCAAGGTTTTTGCTAAAGCCCAGAACCATCTTCCTGCCTCCATCATCGTTCGCTCCGAAGCGCGTCTGGTCGGCTTTCCGAATGAACACCCCCTTCGCGCGGGGTGAATATTGGAAAGTGGGGTGTCTGATAGCACGCCTCACAACATCTGGCGTGGAGTGTCGTGTGCCTTTCTGTGACACTGCAAATTGCAAAAGCTCTCTGTCCATCAGATAGACGGGAACGATAAGTGGAGGAAATTAGGCCAGACAACAGGATGGATGACGTTCCGTTGACGGTGCTTGGCTTTGGCAACCCACTTTCCCCTCAGCGTGAAGAGTGATAAGGCACGCCCCAAGATAGGATCTTGTCGCACACGCCCCGAGGAGAGTATTCCGGCCACCCTGAGTCCAGTTGTGGGGGCAAGATTGCGAATTCCGACGGAGCGGGAAAATGCCTGTTGCTCCCAGAGAGGCTAAAGATGTGGGGGAGGGGAATATGCAGTGGTCTTGCTGTTGCACTGCATGTTGGTTGAAAATTCCGTGCTGTCATGTTCACAGAACAGAAAGCATCCATGGACCATGCAAGTCGCCTCGAAACGTCATGCTGTTTCTCGATGATATGCCACAGTGTGATGTTCTATTTTCACAAACATTTTACTAAGATGCTTTTGAGCGATTGTCCTTTTGCGGAGAGTGGCACAAATAGGCCTTCGTGCTGGCTTCAGCGGTTTACCTCTTCTTGGCCATACCATCCAATTTTCGCTTCTGTCTTCGCTACCTTCAAGAGAGTTACAGGCTCCCCAAGATGAGATTACTAGGTTGTTATCTTGATTTAATTCTCTGGGACAATTTCGAAATGAAGAAATCCGACGTTGATGCTGATGTACCGGAACTCTTAGCCTTACATAATGGACAATTTGGGTTGCCGTGTATTCCTCGCGGTCACCAGGCGAGTTCTTGCCGGGCTCCGCACGCAGCCTTTTCAAGCTCTGTACAGAATGTCTCCTCCTCGTTCAGTTTTGCCGTGTTCATTTCCCCGTATAGCTTTGGCGTAGCAGGCCAGATTTCTCTGCCCACTTGGTCTAGCTCCCTCTTCCTGTGTGCCATTACATCCTCCCTGACAGTGTTCTGGAAATGAATTGGACCCTATGTTTTGGTTAGATCGTGATACCCGCTACAACTTTCACAGTTCAACGAACCCTCTCCTTGTCCGGGTGGAGTTCACCATTGATGAAAACTCCTGCACTGAGGTTTTTTTGTGCTCCGATGCAGAGTTGCTTGTCTTCCTCCAACACTTGCTTGTAAAATGCGTTGATGGCGGCGAATTCTTCGTCGCCGGCATTATGGTGTCTGTAGACCTCGTTCTCGATTCTTGTCGTCGTAGCGCTGGCCGGAATCATTCGCTGGATGTAGAAGAAGTTTTTTCTGGCTTTCATCAGTTTTACTGCTTCTTAGGATCACCTTGGTAGGAACTTATACTTACGTAATGGTCACCGAGGTAGATGGGTAAAAGTAGGTAATAGATCTCCGGAATTCGTCTTCCTCGTCTCGAGCCTTCTTGTTGATGATTTCGTGCTCCAGGCACTTACCACTCGGCTCGACCTTGTACTGGGTGAGGTCCGACACAGCAGCAATCAAAGGGTGAGAGGTTGGGCAGTGGTAGCATTCGTTGTAGTTCTCGATGACAGTCTTCCAATTCGCATCGAGTTCCATCTCCCAGACATGGTCGTACTTGTAGCCACCAGCAAAATCGAAATTTTGCATTCTGGGCTTCTCGTGCACGCCGCCGAACTCATCTTCCCACTTGACATCAGGCTCTCCTGCTTGAAGATTCACCCAGATGAACCCGGCAGGATCGATGCGGACGTGGATCGGGAGAAGACCGTGCTGGCTTTTGTCAAAACCTCTGACGGTGTCGAATCTCGGTGCCTTTGCAAGATTTCCTTTGAACCCGTATGACCAGCCGTGGTACTTGCAGCTCAGGATGCTGGCCTTTCCAGAACGTGTCTCAACAACCGGGTACGCGCGGTGTCGGCAGACGTTATGGAAGCCATTGATATTACCCTCCCGATCTTGGATCAGGAAGAAGGGGAAGTCGGCATAGTTGAAAGAAACATAGTCTCCGGCTTGCTTGAATCTCAGAGAGTGCGATACCAAGATCCACTTTTTGGAGATGATTGCTCTTCTCTCGAGCTGATGCAGTTCTGGGGATCGGTACCACGAAGCTGGGAGACTGCGGGAGGGATCTGGCTTGTCCCTATCCGTCGACGATGCAAACCCCAGAAAGCGCCACATGTTGTTGGTTGAGGTGTAAATAAGTGGGACAATTTGGAAAAGAGTTGGTAAGTTCTTGTAAGTGATGCGGGGCCTGGTTGAGAGGAAAACAACGGGGACGCAACATTCATCCCTTATGACTCCCAAAGTCTCGGGGTTTGAAGACCACTATGATATTCTTCAAGTCCATGATTCTAGAATGTTAGCAAGCCTAAGCTACCCAAAGACGGTCCGGTTACACTCATCTTGAGTGGGGGAATCGTTTTTTCGCCATAAAGATAACGCAACTGAAAATGGGGGTGGGGTTGGATGGTGGTAGGCCCCAAGCACTCCAAATATTGATTAGCTAGACGTTTGGGCTGCGCGATGGTCATAACATGTATGGGTGCCTGTCAGGCAAACTTCAGGATGAACTAGACACGAAGGAAGGGCAAGGCGGGGAATGGCGATAGCTACCAGCGACCATATTGGGCAACTAATGATAGCTCGGAGTTGATTCGAGAAATGGGGACGGGGGGCGGCCATGCCCAATGCTGCGTCGACCACGAACGTGTCTCTGCGTCAAATCGAAGATAGCTACAGAAAAACAACATTGTTTTGCTGTTCACCTGATACAGGCAGCTACAGACTACGATGTATGAGGTATCTGGCGGGTGTCAACATGAAGGTTTCGGGAGAAGGTTTCCTGCAATTGTACCCAACACCCTTGGCTCATTAGCCATCGATGCAGCCCTTTTCAGTGCGCTCTGAGAGACTGGTCGAGCACTTGAGCTATGCTCAGGTTATCAGGAAAACAGGAGATATTCGCTAGTGCAGTATAATTATGGCTTTAATTCTTCTCAGTATCGCCGCATATTTGGTTTTAACATGTCTCACGGGAGAGAGTCATCCCTGACCGAGACATTTGGTGAGAAGTCCGAGATGAAAGCTCTATACGATAATCTTATGGGAAGATTTTGAAAAAACGTTGTTCAAACACCAAACAAGACCCCGAAATTCGGGTGTCTACTCGTACTAGATTTGCTAGAGTCCAGAATGTGGTTACGAACTAATTTTCCACTAACAGGCTCAAAACCTCATTTCAACGAGAACTAATCATGAAACTGTTATTGTCAATGAACATATCGTAGAAGCTCAAACTCCCTGCTCCCAGCCGCTGTTCAGTGAGCCATGCGGCCTACGTCGATCCACTTTCATCAGTGCCTGCACGAGACGTTTTGCAATGGATGGAGTTACCATGAACGGAATTCAATTGGTGCATTACCTTGCCCTTAACCACTCGTATTCGAAAAGAAGTTTTCGGGCAAATTAAGGCGATTGAGATTGGAAAGCCAGCCAATCATTGGTAGTTCGCCATAGGCGTCAGCGTGGGCCTCGTTCGCTCATATCACCGGCTTGCCTCGGTCTAATTCTTCAGTCTAGACCTCGTTCGAACCTGGAGAGCACAGTAGCCCAAAAGCACAGCATCCAACACGGCCCGATCCTGTGTCATCAGTTATATTAGGTCATATGGCCTATCTGATTACAGTTCCTTTTCTCGGGAATGACGGGCTAAACTCTAAAACTCCATGTGCAGCCTGAACGAATAAACTAGATGTTGCATGCTAGGTGAAGTAGACAGCAGGCTATGCCTGCAATGTTCAAATACGCAGCCTTTAAAAGTACGTCCAACTGGTCCAGTGGCTTTTCTCCACCATTGAGGACGCACAAGAAACTACGTTAGAAGTTACCCTAGCACTGCCAATGGGCGTTTTGGATGGGCCTTCAGGCTCTGTTTGCTGCTCAGTGCTAGGGCATGGCTGCCTTACCTAGAATACGTCACCCCCCGTCATCATAAATGAGATTTCATGCTTGCCATGTTTGGAATCTTGACAAAATTTTGTCACTCGCAATTGCAATATTCCTAGCCCCCAAATATCGTGCCGAAGAATAATGATAATGGGAGAGTCGAGGTCTTAAACCCCACGAATTCCCTGTAGGCTCTGACATTCCCAAAATCATCATCTCCAGTAAGTGAATATTTATTTCGTGGAGCTGTTGGAATCAACCCATCTACGCAGGTTTGATGTGATCAAGAAATTGATCGAAACGCACAACGACGCTACGCAGTGCTACAATTCCGAGTCGCACCTCAGCCTCCCGCAGCGCTGCCGTAAGTGCAAACTATTCAACAAACAATATAAGTTGATCGATCAAAGTGATACTATCACTACTTCCTAATTAAGCAATCCCTCCTCCCTCAGAATTATTAAATACTTTGATATCTTATATATATATATAGATCTAGCTAATAGGAGGCTATAGATCAGCCCCTGCCCTATTTATTTTAGTATGCCTAGCTACTAAAACATGCTACTATTGCTAACCTCACTATTATTATATATGTTATTAAGGTTATTCAGACCACCCTTATTATGCTAGATAAAGGCGTATTTTTTCTAAAAGTTTGATTATAAGTAGAAGGGATTATAGCGATTCAAATAGTATATTTAATATCGCGATTAACGTCTTCGCTATACTAGCGATAGCAGCTAACTACGAGAGGGCTTTTAGTACTATAAAGTTAACCCTCACGTCGTAGAGAATGAGTATAAAGCCGGATACTATAGAGAGGCTCTAGCTATTAAAAAACTGGATAAAAAGGGGGCTTATAATACTAAATAACGGCTTTAGATTACTAGGTATATCGTAAATAGCTCTATTATATAGGTTACGTGTTTTTATATAGTAACTTGAATTAACCTATTTATAAGTTACCTAAGTAATCAAAAACACTAAAAAAAATCTCATCAATAGCAATTTTAGGGGTCAAAATTGACTTGATTGCACTTACGGCAGCGCTGGCCTCCCGGGATTCAGTCTTCCGAGGATAGCGACGAGGGGGTCTGAAGTTACATGGAAGTGCTGTGGCTGGAGTCAGTCGAAGACCATGACGCCAGCATCTTCAAACATAATCTATGTATCCTGCTGTGGTCTACCGCAGGATTTGACGAAGCCGATTGTTGTTGTGCTGAGAGTTCTTTGAACGGCCACTAAGCCCCTGAAGGAGTAGTTCACGAACTAATCCCACACCCGCAGTTACCATCCGGACTGCAACATAAACTTTAGATAACCCGTTTATATATCTAGGACACCTCTCTTCCTGCAATAGATCTTGTTCTCTGACCATTACCATACTCTACCACCCAACTTAACTGCATACACGCCCACGCCTGTCATTTAATCTGGCCCGCGTGCCCAACAAATATTGTCTCATCCGAATACAACAGCCGAAATGAGAAGTCTCTCGCCAGTGGGCCCTCGAGCCCGCAGCACAGTTCAAGTAGGTGTGGTTCCTCACGACGAGATACATTTTCCCAGACTGTACGAAGATGCGTGGGGTGTAGGCGGATTCGGAGACAACCGCACCGGATAAGCCAATTCGGTGATAAGTAGCGGAGCAAGTCCACCCCACCATGCACTCGGCTGACCGATGAAGAGGCGGCCGACGATGAAACCCGTCTTATTGGGCGAGAACGCTCGGAGCAGAGATCCGAGGAACGGGAATGCGTAGCCGACGAACAGACCTTTCTTGCGTCCCCATCTGTTGGCAAAGTACGCGACGGCAGGGTATGCCAGCATTGTCGACAAAAACTGAAAAGCATCAATGGACCCTAGCCAAGCACCCTTCGGTGGATTCATGAAGTCCATCCACTGCGGCAAGGCGAGTAGGCCTGACATCATACTTCCATTGTATTCATTGGCGGGGCGCAGAAGAGCCAAGAAGACGCCATAGTAGTTGAGAAATCGTAAATGAGACTTCTTGTGCCACCCGAGGCCGTCTTTGGGCAAGGCGGCTTCGAGCTCGGGGCTGATGCTGCGGCTCTTCAGGGGGCATCTTTCGATTTCCGGAACATCTTGCGACTAAGACCCAGGTCTCCGAGATCTGAATTGGGTCGATCGAGTCGTGTCGAGGGGGAACGAGCAATGCACTTCAAAGAAAGACCAAGTGCTTAGGGATGAGGGAAAAGTTTCATACTGCCGCGTTGCGAGACTTGTAGGTCAAGGCTCAGGTTAGAATGTCTTCATCGTGCCGAATAACCAATACGCGCTAAAGTCGGGGAATTTGAAGCGCCCCCGTGGGGAACCTACAGTATGTGACATGGGTCAATCTGGGGCTTTCCACTTGAAGACAGCCCGCGGAGTGTCGGGCTGGATGTTCAACCTGTTGCTCGGAGCTTTACGACTGACTGGACTGGGGTGAAATCATTCCCTGTCATCTCCACGATGTTGGTTCTCTTGTCTCCCAGTCCTACTTCATGATCCAAGCCAGAGAGTTGCTAAAAACGTCATTGCATAGTCTTTGCTGTATTTTCTTGACTTTAGTCTCTGGAGCCTTGTGAGCCAGACATGTGTATCCCAACAAGGGCCTGTTCCTGGTCAGTCAAGAAGGGACAGTTCGAACCTAACTTTTGTTCATCGGCTGATTGCCGATCTGAAGAATTCGCCTACCTGATCTGACTCTCTCATACGTTTGCTTACACAAAATATGTGTGGGGAATGTTGGCAGTTCATGGCCTCAAAATGTGACTTCAATGTAGAGATGAACCACTTCCACGCATGATCTTGGAACAATCTGGATTGGAGGAAAATATCATCGACAACTGTGGTATCTGGAAAAGTTGAGGCTATGATCATCCTTACCCATCGTTCCTCGGCAGTGAAGTCAGGTACCTTGGACTCTAGTAGTGAATGATAAATTGTGGGGCCTTCGCGTTCGGAAAGCCGGTTCGGGGAGTGTCGGTTCCGGCGCGAGTCCTCAGAAGTCGGCCAACCTCCGCGACCTCCACGCGCCCTACGGCCCCTGCCCGACATACTCTGCAACCGTTCGCAATGTTTATCAGTGACCAAAAGTAATAGATAATGGTGAATCATCGGGAGATGCCTGGTCTACTCGAAGCCGCTTTGCGGGACTGACGGCCCGTAAACCGCTGGACATGGCCATAGCTTGCCTAAGGAGCCTCTAGATGCGTCTACAGTTGCACACTATGCTCGTGCCTCGACGTTGATCAATGCATCTTCGTGGTAGACCGCTGTTGCCCTCCGAGGGCATTCATAACTGCCAGGGCGACTGTCTTCTTGGCTCCGAGCGCTTCCTCTCCACTCTTCCATACGATCCTCAAGGGGATAGGATTGTAGAACCTCATCCGGTTTTCTGGATCCCACCTTTTCTTGAGACTTCTCAACCTCTCCAGCCTCCAGTCGTCCCATTCATACATGGATTCGAGAGACTCGACCCCATGCGCATAATTCACGTACGCTCGCAGTCTCTCCCGATCCTCGCTGGCTTCGAGCAAGTGGCCCCTTAGCTTTTCCCCGTGGGCCCGGCCAATGCGTCCAGAGAAGCATTCGGCTTGTACATAACATACGACGTAATCAAGATCTCGTCATCGCGGTGGGGGAAGGCGGAGTCTTCATCCCGGAATGCTTTAACAGCATGCGTCGAGTAGCCTTCCAGCAAGAAGAAAGACCCGGCAAACTCGGGGATACGGCTCGAGGTCTCCGCAATGTCGTCGAATACTTTCCTCACGGCAGGCAAGTCGTATCTCTTCAGTCCGATAGGGTATCTCAACCTCGTGTAGCCCTTGGCACGCCCAAGACTATCGGTGCTCATGAAGGTCTTGGCCGCTAGCGCAGGCATGGGCGCTGAACCAGCCTCGACGTTCACATGCTCGATATCGTATAGCGGTCTGGCATATTCCAAGGTATCGTTGAAGCTCCCATCATTGATGATGGCGTACCAGATAATCGGCTAGCACCACCGGTTCAGTTCTGAGACTGTCATCTGCGTGAGGGGAAAACGTACCCGATGCGCATCAATCTCGGGAATGTTGACAAAGTACATCCAATGGATGATTTCTGGGGGTTGCGTTTTCATCATTCTGTTGGTTAGCTCTAGGACCTCTTCCAGCTGGTCGCCAAGGAAGATGAAGATGTGGTAGCCCCATTTCTCGTTCTTCACATCATAGATGCGATACTCCCACTCGGTCACAATACCAAAGTTATGACCTGCTCCTCTAAGAGCCCAGAAAAGATCGGGGTTGCTTTCCTTGGACGCTGTTACGGCTTCTCCGTTGGGGAGGACGACTCGGGCCAAGATGACTTGATCCGACGCAAGTCTGTATTGTCCCTGAAGCCAGCCGTGACCTCCACCGAGCACTGGTGCCGACACACCGACGCACTCGCAAATACCGGTGACTTCAACTTAAGTTACGTTATGAGTTGAGTGCCCAGTACTTTGCCAGTGGAAGCCCCAGCAACTCACCGGTTTGTTTTCCAGCATCCCACAGGCTATCCACAACCTTCTTCACGCTCGCTCCACCGCCGATTGTTGCAGACTTACCATCTTCGGCTATCTCGACCTGGTCCCATCCTCGAAGGTCAATAATGAGCTTCGGTCGCGCCATGCCCGCCAGACCTTGCGAGGAAGGGCAATCCGTGGCCATTCGCATAACGAATCTGATTTTGCCTCATTAGTTTCTCTCATGATGTAGTTGACGCGACTCGAAAGGGTTTTTCGGCCAGAAACCAATCTACGCACTGTCTCATGATGTCACTCTCGGTGAATACGTTCACAACCACGCCAACTTCCGGTGCATGCCACTCTCGCCATCTCCTCACGGAGGCATCAAACCCTTGACCTTCTGGGAAAAAAATTGAGGCTCGAGGCGATAGCTTTTCCGAGAGTTCTGGGCGGCCACGAACTGGTGGTATTTTGAACCACTATGGAGGCAAGACCAAGGCGACCTAGGATGCTTTGTGCCGAGTTTGTGCTGTTCAGCGCCCAAGCCACGCCAGCGGCAATGACCTCCATGTTTCTGAAGCTCACGGAGATGGAGCCGCTCGATGTTCTCGATGTTGGTCTGCGGTTGATTCGCAGGATTCGGCTACCGATGTGCTGAAGCTCAATTTAAGATATTCATTGTTGAGGGGTACCACCAGTCTTCATTATTGAGTATTCCTTGTTTCTAAAGCGACGCTGACCTAAGCCACTAACGTAGCGAAAAGCGCACTTCAAAGTTCCTTTCCTCAATGGGTTTATGCGACTACCTGGTAAGAGCTTGACTAATGTTTGACCAATAGGATTAGGCGGAAACCCGAAGGATCTGACGTGAGATTGTAGTGTCTACGTGCCAATATCATCGTGTTCGGGGTCGTTCGGTGCATTCCGGTCGACAGTCGGAGATACCAACCGGGACCGGGCTGGGCAAACGGAAGAGTCCGATTCCGCAAATAACCAGAATGACATATTGCCGGCAGTTTTTCCGCACCATATGGCGCAGGCAAAGCTGACCGGAATGTCTTGCAATCAGCAATGGAGTACTAGAAATTAAAATTATCATGTAGCGTCTACTGGGAGTGTCGCGTCCTCCTGCACTCTATCATACTGTGTTAAAAAAACCAGATGCGCTTCCCTCGACCACCACCAATTCCTTAACAGCTAAGGTCGAAAACGGGGTTCGAGCTACCCGCCGTGGTGACACCGAAAGAGATGTCGGTCTGCGCAGTGTTCGCGTCGAGCAGAGTGTACCACCAGACGTTGCGCTGGCCGAACAGAGCGCATCCAACCTGAGACCAGTAGGTGCGAGCATTCTCAACAGAGGCAACAGCAGAGCCCTGCTGGGCACCGGCTGGAGAAACAGCATGTTAGTTTTGGTTGAGACAATTCGAGACTGTAGCACCGTAACGGACGCGGTGATTCAAACTTACTGTGTGGCCAGCCAGTCTCAGTGACGTATACAGGCTTTCCTGCCGCAACACTCTCGGTGTTACCCAGAGCAGACCAGAAGTTGTCGGCGGCCTGCTCGATGGAGTTGGGCTTGGTCGACTCGAAGTAGGGGAAGGAGTTGTGACCGAGCCAGTCGACGGAGGCAGCAACTCCGGCGTTCTCCCCTCTAACCCAGGCGGTCCAGGTGTCGACGTGACCGATGGGCTTGCCCTCGAGAGCGGTTCCGCGGATCCAGTCCCTCAACCATCCGATGTATCCTTCAATCTCGGCGCCGGTGGCTCCCACGCCGGCGTTTGCGGCAACGCCGTCAGGGCTGCTGCGGTAGAGATCCTCTGAACCGACGCTGATGCCCACCACGCGGTCCGTGAAAGCGGAGCCGTACTGCTCCGCGGCACGCAGCAGCGAGTTGAGTTCGTTCTCGTAGATGCCTCGGCCTGCACTAGCCCACAGGCCGACGAGGATCTGAGTGTCGGTGTCGATGGCGGCCTGGTAAGCGGAGATCGGGTCGTTGACGGTGCCGCACTGGATCGAGGTGTAGAGGCGCGCGGACGTGAAGCCAGAAGTGCCGGCTAGGTTCTTTGCCGTGTTGAAGTAGCTCTTGAAGTCGTCGTAGCCTCTGCAGGACCCGTCTTCGTTAGTGGCGCCATAGTTGAAACCCTGCTGGACCTGGGCGACGACGGAGGTGGCCAAGCCGGCGGCAAGAGCTCCCTTGATATACATGATGAAGATAATTAAGATCGTAATATAGATATAGATATAGGATTAATAACGATACGAGTGAAGGCTCCTGGGAGTCTGGTCGAAGCTGGCCGAACAAAACATGACGAGAGGGGCCATTTTTTAGTATTTGAGGTATGTCGGTTGATCGGTACAACAAAAATAGCAACGGATCAACACGATGGAAATTTTTTTGCATGACGTCGCCCGCGTGCCTTCGTGGAGCTCGTATTCTTGCAGCCAAGACGCTTTTCGTTGCCGTCACCGACAGGTTTTCGATTGGGTAAACATGGTGAAAGAAGAACGAACCAGAGGGCGGCAACTGGGCCCCGGCGAGTGATCGGCGGCTCAGCCTGCATCACCACTTGCACCGGCTGTCCACCTGGTAGGCCCCCCCGAACTCGTCAGTCCCGTCTGCTAATCGCCAACAAGAGCTTCTTGGCGATAATATGCGGCGATATTGGGACCCATCGGTCTTCCCAGGTGCTGCTGTTCAGCCCCTGAGGCACGTCCTCGGCTCAGGTTACCACTGCCCCTGCGAATTGTTTGTTCTGGAATCCAAGGGAGATTAGCTACGTCCGGGGAGAGGTTCCTTCTACCGCCAGATTGTCGCCGCTATTTTGGTCTGTTCTAGACCGACAAACAGGTCTCGGCTACTGCGACCCCGGTTGCACATCAGCGAAGTTCTTCAGGTGACTCGTGAGCTGTCTCTGATCCTGGGAGTTGTTCACTGCCCTATGTAAGATGTCATGTCAAATGAGATGCGACAATCAAGTTAGGTATGTGTGGCTCCTTCAGCTGGGTGAAATGCGGTGAAGAAGCGTTGCGAAGATTGGTAAGAATTGCTCAACGCAGGGCTTACCACTGGCGCCAATGCAGCTGGTACAGTTGGGCTCCATCAGCGTTCTAGATGCTCGATTGTGACTGGAGCAGTCTCGTAACGATCATAAATCTCAAGCATACAACTTCCATAGGTACAGATAGAGCCGTTTGTCTCTCGAGTCTTCTTATTTCATGAATTATGACAGCTGAACTTCGTAGTGCGTATGCGAGTATGTGCCTGTTCTCCAGCCAGCAACGCCCAGCCTCGCGACCCCGGCTCGTAAGGTATCGCCCGAGAATACCGGAGGAAGTCAAGAATCGGGCCACAGTGGTAATCATTGCTGAAGTCACCTAAATTGAGTGACTAAGACCAGGTAGTATTTTGTTTCAAAAGGGAGATTAAACTGCAGGCGCAGCCGAGCATTCCCTGAGTTTTCTCCTGTGTTCCTCGACTTGTAATTATGCATTAGTCTAGTGTTTTATCGAGGAGGAGGCCGAGTCGAGACGCCGAAACGTTACAATAACATATTTCCTCATCTTAATGTTCTGCTCCATCTGCCAGAGACGAGAGACCGGGCTTCCCGATGCCCCTCCATCTTGACCCTCATGAGCTTGCGCAGGGCTGTCGCCCCGTAGCAGATGGCGGCCACAGCGAGAAGGGCAGACGTTCCGCACACTCCAGGAAACGCCCAGGTGTACTCCACTATGTAGTTGGAGATGTTCATGCCGTAAAAGGCAGAAAAGAACGAGCCGGTGGCAAGGCCCAGCGTTCCCGTGCGGAACTTGAGATCTAGAAGCATCAAGGTGTTGCGATTCGCATCGAGAATCGCGCTGGCGCTGAAAGTCGGCCAAGTCGAACGAATGCGTTAGAGAGGGTATTTCAAAACAAGAAGTGAAAAACAATCAGGGCAAACTAGATGAGACACAAACCTCTCTTGGGTGTTCCTGATGTTGGACACCAAGCTTTGCGACTCTTGCACAATCTCGTTCAAAGCGTTATAATATGACCCTAGCAGCATTTCCGCTGCCGTTAGGTCGTCGTCGGCCGTCTTGGCTAGACCGTCCGGTCCAGCTTTCGCTGTCAGATAGAGCCCAGCAAGACTGTCATCCCACTCGAGCACGTCGTCGACGGCGGTCAAGACCAGCTCTGCCTGCGCCGCCACCCAAGTAGCCTTGCCGGAGAGGCCGAACAGGTTCAGTAGCACGCGACGGTCCACTTCGTCTTCAAGAGACTTCAAGACGTGCTCGGCCGGGCGTCGGACGGCTTCGAGCTCCGCCTCCAGCTCAGACACGACAGAACTCAGCACAGCTTCCAGAGCTAAGAACTCAAAGGTAGGCTGCGGCTGGCTGTACATCTCGTCCTCCTCTTTACGAGCTATCGCCGTGTCTCTCAGCCGCATTGCCTCACGCATGTCGCGCAAGAAGGCGTCGCGAGAGGTCGGGCTGGTCGCATCATCGAAAACCAAGGCTCGGTCGCGTTGGACGAGCACCTTCAGATGGAAAAGGTGAACGAGTACCGTGGACGGTCGGAGGCCGATGTGGGAGAGGGTCGATGCCTCGATTTTGCGAATGTCGCGAGGAACAAGGCCATAACGATTGGTAAGCTCGATCTTCTTCGGAGAGATGTATCGCACGGTTACGCCGCCATTTTCATCGACCTCGGTGCATCGCAACCTTTTCGGTTCGCTGCATGCAGGGATCGGGGCTCCGTGTTCGGCACGAGAGCAGGATGCAGGTTTTGTGGTCAACGGTCGAACGGTCAGTCGGCGGGCTGCGAAGCAGAGTCGGTAAGAATTTCGAATCAGGCGCATGGCCATCGAGGCAGCGCTCGATAAGGGCTTACTTTGCGAAAAGAGCTTGCGAGGAGTCGACCGAAGCGCAATCGAAAATTGTTTCCGCGATTCCCGTGCGCCACAAGTACAAGCCACAGCTTCTGCAGCTTGTGCCGGGTGCTACAGCCACAACCCCGGAATTTTTGGGCGCGTCGCGCTTCCTAACATCATCCATTGAACGGTATATCGCTGTATCCAGGATTTCGATCCTTCAAACGGGATACGGAAGCCTCCGAACTCCCGATGCCAGGGTTGCTACTGTTTGTCCCTCCAACCTCACCCGGACGATCATCGACTACATCCAGTTCCTCAACAATCACCGCGGCAGATTCCACTTCATAACTATCTCTTTGATGGAACTGTTTCAACCGTGATCCCGCTCGTTCGAGCCACAGAAAATGGACCTCTCAAAACCAGCCGTTCGAGACCCCAAGCCGTTCCGCTTCTTTGACCTACCACTTGAAATCCGGGAGCACATATATCGTTATCTCGTGTACTACGGCGATGTTGTTCACTTTGGGAGGAGGTCTATCGACATCAATAACATAGACGTCCTAGCATGCAGGGTTAACACCGAATACTCGCTTGATCCCGCCATCTTGAGGGCGACTAAGCAGACATACGCTGAGGCGATGCCGATACTTTACAGAAGCTGCACCTTTGAGGCCAAGATGGTTCCGGACGCGTGGACGATCAATAAATTCTTCGGCCGCCTTTCCCCGAAATCGAGGGCACATGTGTTACGCTTGAAGCTGAAACCTCAACGCATCTTTCACTCCAGCCCACACATCCCCTGGACTCCAGCATGCCACGCCGTTGCTTCGCTGCTTCCGGCACTCCAGGAGATCATTATCTTCCTCAACCCTGCTGACGAAAAAGAGTTCGAAGATGGCCATGACGCCTGCTGGATAGTCGATCCACTTGCAGAGTTTCGTAATGTGCGGAGGACATTAGAAGTGAGACGGGAGGAGGCGGAGGCAGTCATAATACTACGAAGATGGGACGCTCTGACGAGGGCGGCGGATTCTTATTGGCTTAGACGAGAGAGGGCTGAGAAGAAAAGAAGGGCGGAAATGAGAACCCACGGATGAGCAACGCGCCTCAGTATTCCCATAGCGCTGATACGGAACTGTCTCATCGTATTGATGAGACACAAGCGCTGTCCATGTTCTCTTCTTGGATTCCACATATCTTTGAAGCGGCCGTGATAGGAGAGTTCAGAAACTGCAATGTGGATCGACTCGAAACTATGAAATTCTAAAGCTTTTTGTGAATTCTCACAATCCTTAGGTATCCATCAGCAATATCCCATTAACTGCTGAATGACGCCAGTACATCTGCGTGCGGAGAAGTAGCCAATTGGGGTAGTTTAGGCCCCTTTTTCTAGCTAATTATTAAAATTAATAATCGGTACTTATATTAACCAGATGTTCTAGGTATAGAAGTTATACTAATAATCTCCCTTACTATATAGAGCAATATTATAAGTAATCTAGCCCTATCTAGAGTACTTATAGCGCTACTACTACGTGATGGTATTCCTAGAGATCTTACTAAGTAGCTAGTACTACTTTATAATTAATACCTTATTATATGCTATATAGAGCGAATTAACCCTCCTCCTACCTTATAAGTAGTAATACTACTTAAGAACCTTATTATATTAAACTATAGCCTTATAGGCTTAAGACTTCTAATAACCCTCTACTTATAGCCTAAAGTACTAAATTAGCTAAGTAGATAGTAGTTAGCGCTATTTATACTAGCTTAACTTATATCTCTAAGCCGGCTTACTTTATAACTATAAAAAGAAGGTATTTATAATAATTATTTAAGTAAGAAGTTCTAAGCTATAGCTTATTAGCCCCCTCTTCTAATTAGTCTCTTATATAAATAATATAACCTTATCCAATTACTTATTAATATATAACGTAGTGAAGGCGGTACGTGCCTTCAGCGCCTTAAGCGCCCTGACTACATTTATCGTAGTTAATACGATTAGCGCGTTAAACGCGTTAAAGGCCTTAAAGGCCTTAAACGCCACGAATATATCTAAGGCCTAGAAGGAGGTTAAACTTCTTAATATATATATTACTATAACTACATTTAACCTATATAATATTTATTAATTAGTAATATAACCTTAATAGTTACTATTGCTCTTAACTTAAGGAAGATAGCTAACCTTATGAATATAGTTAACCCTATTAAGTTTAATTTATAAGTTCTATCTATTAGCTAACCCTATGGATTATAAATAAAGATATCTTTATAGTAAACTCTTCCTCTAACTAGGAATATCCTAAAGAGATATAAACCCTCGCTATTATTGTGAGGGGCTAGCCCGGGTTTATTCAACTTAGGGGTGCCTTAATTATAGTAATCTAAGCTAAGGAAGGGAAGTTTTCTAGGAAGTTCCCTATGCAATAGAAAAGCGGATATAGGGCGAACGTTAAACGAGAGCGGTTATTAAGGGTAGAATTCTTAGGGTCTATAGCACCGCTTAGATGCTAGCTATAGCATAGCCCGTAATATATTACCCCCCCCCCCTCCTCCTAGCCCTCACGTGAGTAGCGGGTTTAAGCATAGGCTAAGGGCTAGTCTAGAGCGACGTTAATCCGGGCTACTAGCTGCTCTATACCCTATAAGTAAATAATTATAATAATATAATTTTTTATACCCCTAGTTTGCTTTATCTTTTTCTTCCTCTTCTTATTAACCTATATTAGTATAAGTTAATCGATTAATTGCAACGTTATTTTAGCTAATAAGTTATTATTTTAGTAGCATTTTTAGTATATTCCTAGTCCGTATTAGTATAAGTTCGTTATATCTAAACCCCTATTAATTACTAACTTATGCAGATCTAATTAATCTAATTTCCCTTGCCTCTATAATAGCACCCCCTATAAGTTACTACCCGCTCTTTCTCTATAGTTTTGCTATAATTAACCCTATATAGCTCCTCCTTAACTCCGATAAGGAGATAGAGTCTCCTCCTCCTATTAAGAGCCTACCCTCTAACCGCTCTATCTCTACTAGCTTCTCTAACTATAAGGAGACTACTTCTAATAACTTCGATCTCGTGGACGATCCCCTCTATACCCTAGCTAGCTAGGAGCTATATAAGTATCTTAACCGCCCCCTCCTAATATATCCTATTGCCTAGAAGCCCCTTATAATATATTAATTTCCGCTCATTTAGTATTCTTCTAATATTCTACTAGGATCCCTATTTATATTAGCTCGTCTTTAGTAGTATCCCCTAGGATAAGACCTAGGGATCTCTTTATAAGGTTCCTTGCCTAAAGTATATATCTGCTATAGCTAAGGCTAAGAAGCCTAGCGACGTTATAGCTTATTATAATATTATTAAGCGAGGTATGCTATCCTATTGCCTTTTAACTATTATAAAACTAACTATATTATAAGTAATATTATCTATTATATCTACTATTCTAACGAGGCTATTAAGTCTACCTATATTAATATAGATATTACTTCCCTATTATTACTTCTCTATAGAGCTAATATTCTACTAGAGTAACCTTAGCATAGTTTGCTACTAGGAGGAGTTTACTTCTCTTAGCTAAGACTGCTTTATTTATTATAGCTTTAATAAGAGGACCTCAGTAAGATTCTGCTATTCCTATATTTTAGGGTTATTACTAATAGTTATAGCTCCCTATATAGATCGAGGCTTATATAGAACTCCTTTATACTACTTCTATTTAGAACTACGAGGCCTATACCTATATTACTATAAAGCGCGCTATTAAAGCTACTATTAAGTTAGATACCTCCCCTATACCCTCTGCTAATTCTCTAGCTACTCCTATCCTTAGTACTTCTACTATTACTACTACCTTGCTTTCCCTCCTAGTTAAGCCTAATAAAGCATAGCTATATTACCTTACCTAGGCTTACCTAGATATAGCTAGGGTTTTTTATAAGGTTTATCCTATTCCCGCCTTTCTTCTATTCCTAATAATCTAACCCCTTTTCTTAACTTACTAATATTATTATTATTACTTATAAAGAGTAGGAGGAGTAAGGGGTTATCTTCCTAGGTCTATAGTATCTACTTGCTTGCTATCCGCCTGCTTTCTGCCTACTTAAGGCTTACTTAGGTCCTATTTTACCTCTCTATAGCCTTAAGCTATAATAAAGCCTCCTATTTCTACCTATTCCTCTAATTATAAATTACCTAACTACTATCCCTCTATCTTATTCCTATCTATTAACTACTACCTAGCTTATAGTATAATATACTAGGAGTTGCTATTATTCTTATCTATTAGGCTATACTTTTCTTTATACTTATCTACTACTTAATTATCTTAGAGTGATTATAAGGGCTCCTAGGTAGGCTAACTATACCCTATCTATTTAACTAATAACTCGTAATACCTACCCCTACCTACGCGCTTCTAGCGCATAGCTAGAACGGACTTAACTTCCTATTTATCCTCTCTATCTTTAAAAATCAGGGGTAGTTAGGGATTATTAACTTCTTAGCCTAGGAGGGGGTTATTTATAGCGTAGTATAGCAGGCTAATATGAAATCGGTTATAGACCTTACCTAGAACGTTTAACTTAACTATAGTTAGTAAGATTACTCTAGTTACTTTATACTTTAGGTATAGCTAGTCTAACTTCCTATAGGGTTTTTCTATATAGAAGTTAGCTAGTAATAGCTAGACCTTATCACCTACTTTATAGCATTCTACTAGTATCCTTTTACTATTTACTAATTATTCTATAGTTTATTAGGCTATAGTAATAGCTACTTAGGCTAACTCTATAGTTAACTTTAGTTTATTAATAAACTTATTAGTAGCTAACTTACGTGAGGTTAATAGCTCTAGCGCAGGCTATACTACTAGTACTAGGTTAATATAGTATCTATAGGTAAAGAAGAATAGGCTTACTCCTATTATAGCTATATCGTAGCTATTAATTACTAGTTAAATAGAGGGTAAGTAAACCTCCTAGTTATCCTAGGCGAAGTTAATTATTATCTATAGGACTGCCTAGATCTCTTAATTAAAACGTTCTATTACTCTATCTATCTATAGGTGAAAGGTAGTGCTTAAATATTATTCGATCTTTATAAGTATATAGAACTATCGCTAGAACCGACTTATCTAGTTACTACCCCTATTACTAACGATCGACTTCGGCATATTATGAAATTAGTAGTAGTAGTTTATAAAGCGTTCTATATATATTTCTATATCTAATAAAGGTATCCCTTCTAGGGTTATTATCTTAGAGAGCCTATTAACTATTACCTAAAGGTATCTTAAGCCTATTTTTACTATATATAAGAGGTCTATAATAAAATCTATAATAAGATTATAATATAGCCGTTCTACTACTAGTAAGGGTTAAAGAAGCCTATATTTCGCTTATTACTAAATCGTTCTATGCCTATAGCTATTGCAGTTTCTTATAAACTAGTAGACTATAGAGGACTGCCCTAGCTAGAAGTATTACTAGGCTAGGATAGCTAGGGTATTATTCTAACTAGGGTAGCTTATTATTACTAAGTTATAGCACTTCTAAATTAACTTCGTTCGAAGCATATTCCGAGGGTAATTTTTATCTATTAACCCTAGTACTTAGATCCGGTCTCTAAATATTAATTAGCTAAGGGTATTAACACTATACTTAGTAATCTATAGTTTTAGGCCTAGCTAGGGAGGGAAGCTTTGGTTACCCCTTTTTACTATAAAATAAGCCCCTTAGTACTAATTATCTTCTGCTTAAGCTTCGTTCTATATATATTAAAGGGCTAGATCCTCAAATACTATTATAACAGGGGCTTTAACTATTGCTATCCTCCTTACCTTACCTAGGGCGGAGTTAGGGATTATCTATATTACCCTCCATTTCTCTTGTTTATCTTCTTATCCTTTTGGGGTATCTTATTTATAATATAAGAGCATATTAAGTATAGCTACTAGGCAACTAGGTTAATATTCTAAGTAGAAATTATACCTTGATAACTACTCTACCTAGCAACTTTAGTATTCTATTAAATATTACTTTTATATAAAGTATTCGAGGCTCTTATAGTTAGTAAGGACCTTAAACCTAGGGTAGCTTCTTAGCTTAGCATCCTATATATTCAAATAAGCGATTACTACTAATAGCTCCTTATTATAGATTAAGTAGTTATATTAAGCAGGGGTTAGCCTCTATAAGTAGAAAGCAACAGGGTAGCGCTATCCTTATATATCTTCTTAAGTTAGCACCCCCCCTAAAGCAAACCCTAAGCAGTCTATCTTAATAATAGTTAGGGCTTATAGGTTAAAATAGTATAGTATTAGAGTAGTTTAGAAGCAGTATTTAAGCACCTAGAATATATCTTCTTATTCCTTACCCTAGATAAATAGCGCTCCCTTCTTTATTAGGAGGGTAAGGGGCTTTATAACCCCTGAGTATTCTAATATAAATATTTAGTAGTAATTAGTAAACCTTAGGAAACTTTATAATCCTTTTACTAAAATAGGCGCTTCTTATTTAATAATTACCTATACTTTCTCTATATTATAAGCAATACCCTCGCCTGCTTTTAGGATAAATCCTATATATTTTACTATTTTTATAGAGAACTTATACTTCGCTAGGTTAAGGTTAAGACTAGCCTCTTAGAGGGCCTGGAGAACCTTATATACCTTCTGCTTATAGTCCGCTCGGGAGCTGCTGCTATAGATTAATATATTATTAATATATATTATTACGAAGTTATTAAGGAACTCTTAGAGCGTGCTATTAATATATTATTAGAATGTTATAGGGGCTCCGCTTAATCTAAATAGGCAGACTAGCTACTTAAAGAGCTTATATTATATATAAAAAGCAGTCTTTTCCTAGTACCCTTCTACTACCCGAATCTTATAGAAAGCTACTACTATATCTAGTTTAGTATACTACTTCGCTAAACTAACCCTCTAGAGGGTCTCTTAGATTAGGAGTAGGGGGTAGTAGTCTCGCTTTATAATTGCATTTAACGCTTAGTAGTTATAATAGAACTATAATCCTCTGCTAGGCTTTCTAATAAAAAGTATAAGCATACTAGCTAGAGACTTGCTTACTTAAATAAAGCCTTTATTAAGCAGGTCTATAAGTATCTTTTTTAATACTAATAACTCTTCTCTTAATATATTATAGAGGGGTCCCTAGGGCAAGGGCGCCTCTTAGCTAGAGGTATTATACTTGAGGTGGATTTTATAATCTATATTAGGATAACTTAGGGGTAGGAGGCATAACTTAGCTAGCTTAAAAAGCTCTATAAATTCGTTATAAATATATTATAGTAGTTTCTCTAAATAGTCTTCTAGTTTCCTTATTTTAAGCGCTTTTTTAATATCCCTTAGGCTTACTACTTATATTCCTACTTCTAACCTAGATAGCTAACTCTTGCTAACCCTCTAGTAGATCGCTATTAATAAGGTAGCGTTAAGTTAGTAGGCTTCCTAGATCTCCCTTACTCTCTAGGGTTCTTCTTATCCCTAAAGGGTAATAATAACCCCTGCCTTCCTATAGTATACCCGCTTCTTTGCTATATTATAAAATAATATAGTTTTATTCTATCTATAGCTTCCCTAAGAAGAGGTTAGTATCTAGTCCTTTTACTATATAAGCAAAGAGTTATTATATATAGCTGCTAATCTCAAGGTATAATATAGCTACGCCTTTTGCTATAGCTTAAGCTAAGGTATTAGCAAAGCCTTATAATTACTACGCTTAGTAGTTAATATATAGTAAACGGAGGCAGCAGGCGTACTAGTAGTCTATTATTATATAGATATTATATCTATAGTCTATTAAAGTATTAATAGGAGTACTTCTATTAACTCTAACTACTAATATTATAAAAAGCCTGCTTATATTACGTTCTAATTAGAACTATTCCTAACTAGCCTGCTCTTCCTCTATTATCTCTAATACCCGATTTTATACTAAGGTTATTTATTTCCTAAGTTAGAAGGGTCCTCTTCGCTTTTAACCTCTCTTAAGTCTAAATATATTATTTCCTTAATAGCTTTTGCTACTCTAGGACTATTCTTTAACTTCTTAGCCTTCTAGTAATCCCTTTATAAGTAACTAATTTAGTTATACTTAAAATAATAGCGCGTTTCTTTACTAGGACCTTCGCCTAAGCTTTTGCACGAGGTATATACTAACCTTATTATCCTAGTATCCCTATTTATATCTACTCTAGCAGGTAATGCTCTCGATCTAAAAGTTATAAGCTAGCATAAAGCATTAGGAATACGATATAATCCCTCTAGCTTCTATGTAATATCTTATATAAGACTAATATATTTAGCATACTTATAGGGGGTAGGGTAGTTAACTAGATAGTTAAGGTGTTATGGGCTACGCCACTGCTGGCGTCTAGGCGGTGCTGCAGACCCTAAGGATTCTGCCCTTGACGACTGCTCTCGCTTAACGTTCGCCCTATATCCGCTTTTCTATTATATAGGGAACTTCTTAGAAAACTTCCCTTCCTTAGCTTAGATTATTATAATTAAAGCACCCCTAAGTTAAATAAACCCAGGCTAGCCCCTTATATATCTAAGCTCTCTCTCTACGCCCGCTTTACTAGTTATATAGCGCGATAGATAGTAGGCAGGAAATAGAACTAGCTATACTTATAGTAGCTAGTCTAGAAGTACTACTAATAGGCAAGGAAGCATTCAAAGCAATTTATATAGCAATTAATAAGCTTAGTAACTAGCTCGATAGCCTAATAACTATATAGCAGCTTAATAACGAACTAACTATAGAGCTTTAGCGAGATATAGCGGGTAGCTACGCCCTAGCGCTGCTAATACTATCCCTATAGCTAGAGACTACCTAAGGAGCAGGGGGTGCTTAGCGATTAAAACCCCTTCCTAACCCCCCTAAGTTTAGAGGAAACTATAATAAGTATATTATATAGGCGCAATAGATATATAATAAAGTCAGGATAGACTAGGACTTCTACCTAAGTAATTAGGAGGCCTAGTATCTTATTAACTCCTGCCTAGAACCTAAAATATAGCTAGTAGTTATAGCTTTCTATAGCTTAGGGGGTAGTAATAGCTTATTTAAGCTAGATACCTTCTTAATATACCTAGACTATACCTATAGTAACCCTAATATTATAAGCAAGGCTCTCAGAAGACTCTTAGAGCTTTAAATAAAGTATAATAAAGCCTTCGCCTCGTTCCTACCCCGCTTTTAATATACTATTATAGAGGTAGGTAGCATAGTATAGCTAGATAGCATCTAGATTAACTACCTATATAGGGCACTATCTTATAAGCTCCTTAACCGTCTAGTTAACTACCCGACCCCCTATAAGTATGCTAAATATATTAGCTTTATATAAGATATCGCATAAAAGCTAGAGGGATTATATCGCATTCCTAATGCTTTACGCTAGCTTATAATATTTAGATCGAGAGCATTACCTACTAGAGTGGATATAGATAGGGATACTAGGATAATAGGGTTAGTATATACCTCGCGCGAGGGCATAGGTAAAGGTCCTAATAAAGAAACGTATTACTATTTTAAGTATAACTAGATTAGTTACTTATAAAGGGATTACTAGAAAGGCTAAGAAGTTAAAGAATAGTCCTAGAGTAGTAAAAGCTATTAAGGAAATAATATATTTAGACTTAAGAGAGGTTAAAGGTAAAGAAGACCCTTCTAACTTAGGAAATAAATAACCCTAGTATAAAATTAGGTATTAGAGATAATAGAGGAAGAGTAGGCTAGTTAGGAATAGTTCTAGTTAGAATATAGTATAAGCAGGCCTTTTATAATATTAGTAGTTAGAGTTAATAAAGGCACTCCTATTAACGCTTTAATAGACTGTAGATATAATATTTATATAATAGTAAACTACTAGTATACCTGCTGCCTCTATTAATTATATATCGACTACTAAGCGTAGTAATTACAAGGCTTTGCTAATAACTTAGCTTAAGCTATAGCAAAAGGTATAGCTATATTATACCTCGAGATTAGAAGCTATATATAGTAACTCTTTGCTTATATAATAAAAGAATTAGATATTAACCTCTTCTTAGGGAAGCTATAGATAGAATAAAACTATATTATTTATAATATAGCAGAGAAGTAGGTATACTATAGGAAAGTAGGGGTTATTATTACTCTTTAAGGATAGAAAGAACCCTAGAGAGTAAAGGAGATCTAGGAAGCCTGCTAACTTAATACCGCCTTATTTATAGCAATCTACTAGAGGGTTAGTAAGAGCTAGCTATCTAGGCTAGAAGTAGGAATATAAGTAATAAGCCTAAGGGATATTAAAAAAGCGCTCGAGGTGAAGAAACTAGAAGACTATTTAGAGAAACTATTATAATATATTTATAACGAATTCGTAGAGCTTTTTAAGCTAGCTAAGTTATACCCCTTACCCCTAAGTTATCCTAGTATAGATCACGAAATCCACCTCGAGCGTAATACCTCTAGCTAAGAGGCACCCTTGCCCTAGGGACCCCTCTATAGTATATCTAGGGAGGAGTTATTAGTATTAAAAAGGATACTTATAGACCTGCTTAATAAGGGTTTTATTTAAGTAAGCAAGTCTCCTGCTAGTATGCTTATACTTTTTATTAGGAAGCCTAGCAGAGGATTATAGTTCTATTATAACTACTAAGCGTTAAATATAATTACTAAGCGAGACTACTACCCCTTACCTCTTCTAAGAGACCCTCTAGAGGGTTAGTTTAGCAAAGTAATATACTAAACTAGATATAGTAGCTGCCTTCTATAAGATTTATATAGCAGAAGGGTACTAGGAAAAGACCGCCTTTTGCACGTAATATAAGCTCTTTAAGTAGCTAGTCTATCTATTCGGATTAAGCAGAGCCCTTATAACATTCTAATAATATATTAATAGCACGCTCTAGGAGTTCCTTAATAACTTTATAATAATATATATTAATAATATATTAGTCTATAGCAGCAGCTCCTAAGCAGATTATAAGCAGAAGGTGTATAAGGTTCTCTAGGCCCTCTAAGAGGCTAGTCTTAACCTCAACCTAGCGAAGTATAAGTTCTCTATAAAAATAGTAAAGTATATAGGATTTATCCTAAAGGTAGGCGAGGGTATTGCTTATAATATAGAGAAAGTATAAGTAATTATTAAATAGGAAGCGCCTATTTTAGTAAAAGGATTATAAAGTTTCCTAAGGTTTGCTAACTATTACTAAGTATTTATATTAGAATACTTAGGGGTTATAAAGCCCCTTACCCTCCTAATAAAGAAGGGAGCGCTATTTATCTAGGGTAAGGAATAAGAAGACGCGTTCTAGGCGCTTAAATACTACTTCTAAACTATACTAGTACTACGTTACTTCGACCTATAAGCCCTAACTATAGTCGAGACGGACTACTTAGGGTTTGCTTTAGGGGGGGTGCTAACTTAAGAAGATATATAAGAATAGCGCTATCCTATTGCTTTCTACTTATAGAGGCTAACCCCTGCCTAATATAACTATCTAATCTATAATAAGGAGCTATTAGTAGTAATTACTTATTTAAATATATAGGATACCGAGCTAAGAAGCTACCCTAGGTTTAAGGTCCTTACTAACTATAAGAGCCTCGAATACTTTATATAAAAGCTAGAACGCTAAAGTTGCTAAGTAGAGTAGTTATTAAGGTATAATTTCTACTTAGAATATCGACCTAGTCGCCTAGTAGCTATATTTAATATGCTCTTATATTATAAATAGGATGCCCCGAAAGGATAGGAGGATAAACGAGAGAAAGGGAGGGTAATATAAATAATCCCTAACTCCGCCCTAGGTAAGGTAAGGAGGATAGTAATAGTTAAAGCCCCTGCTATAACGATATTTAAGGATCTAGCCCTTTAATATATATAGAACGAAGCTTAAGCGGAAGATAACTAGTACTAAGGGGCTTATTCTATAGTAAAAAGGGGTAACTAAAGCTTCCCTCCCTAGCTAGGCCTGAAACTATAGATCGCTAAGTATAGCGTTAATACCCTTAGCTAATTAATATTTAGAGACTAGATCTAGGTATTAGGGTTAATAGATAAAAACTACCCTCAGAACGTGCTTTAAATATAGTTAATTTAGAAGTACTACGACTTAGTAATAATAGGCTACCCTAGTTAGAATAACACCCTAGCTATCCTAGCCTAGTAATACTTCTAGCTAGGGCAGTCCTCTATAGTCTGCTAGTTTACGAGAAACTGCAATAGCTATAGGCG
The DNA here is from genome assembly GCA_026260285.1 of Colletotrichum sansevieriae. Classification (NCBI taxonomy): domain Eukaryota; kingdom Fungi; phylum Ascomycota; class Sordariomycetes; order Glomerellales; family Glomerellaceae; genus Colletotrichum; species Colletotrichum sansevieriae. Next base: position 67,764 of record JAOQIF010000436.1, read on the forward strand.
TGGAACGATTTAGCAATAAGCGAAACGCAGGCTTCTTTAACCCTTATTAATAGTAGAATAGCTATATTACGATCTTGCTATAGATTTTATTATAAACCTCCTATATATAGTGAAAATAGGGTTAAGATACTTTTAGGTAATAGTCGATAGGCTCTCTAAGATAATAACCCTAGAAGGGATACCTTTAATAGATATAGAAATATATATAGAACGCTTTATAAACTACTACTACTAATTTTATAATATACTAAAGTTAATTATTAGCAATAGGGGTAGTAACTAGATAAGTCGGTTCTAGCGATAGTTCTATATACTTATAAAGATTAAATAATATTTAAGCACTACCTTTTACCTATAGATAGATAGAGTAATAGAATATTTTAATTAAGAGATCTAGGTAGTCCTATAGATAATAATTAACTTCGCTTAGGATAACTAGGAGGTTTACTTACCCTCTATTTAACTAGCAATTAATAGCTATAATATAGCTATAATAGGAGTAAGCCTATTCTTCTTTACCTATAGATACTACGTCGACCTAGTACTAGTAGTATAGCCTGCGCTAGAGCTATCGACCTCATGCGAGTTAGCTACTAATAAGTTTATTAGTAAACTAAAGTTAACTATAGAGTTAGCCTAAGTAGCTATTACTATAGCCTAATAGACTATAGAATAATTAGCAAATAGTAAAAGGATACTAGTAGAATACTACGAAGTAGGCGATAAGGTCTAGCTATTACTAGCTAACTTCTATATAGAAAGACCCTATAAGAAGTTAGACTAGCTATACCTAAAGTACGAAGTAACTAGGGTAATCTTACTAACTATAGTTAAGTTAAACATTCTAGGTAAGGTCTATAACTGATTTCATATTAGCTTGCTATACTATGCTACGAATAACCCCCTCTTAGGCTAAGAAGTTAATAATTCCTAATTACCCCCGATTTTCGAAGATAGAGAGGATAAATAGGAAGTTAAATCCGTTCTAGCTGCGCGCTAGAAGTATATAAGTAGGGGTAGGTATTATAAGTTATTAGTTAAATAGATAAGGTATAGTTAGCCTACCTAGGAGCCCTTATAATTACTCTAAGATAACTAGGCGGTAGATAAGTATAAAGAAAAGTATAGCCTAATAAATAAGAATAATAGTAACCCCTAATATATTATGCTTTAAGCTAGGTAGTAGTTAATAAGTAGGGGTAAGATAGAGGGATAGTAGCTAGGTAATTTATAATTAGAGGAGTAAGTAGAAATAAGAGGCTCTATTATAGCTTAAGGCTATAAAGAGGCGGAACGGGACCTAAGCAGGCCCTAAGTAGGCAGAAGGCGGGCGGATAGCAGGCGAGTAGAAACTATAGACCTAGGAAGATAACCCCTTACTCCTCCTACTCTTTATAAGTAGTAATAATAATATTAGTAAGCTAAGAAAAGGGATTAGATTATTAGGAATAGAAGATAGGCGGGAATAGGATAAACCTTATAAAGGATCTTAGCTATATCTAAATAAGCTTAAGCGAGGTAATATAGCTATATCTTATTAAGCTTAATTAAGAGGGAAAGTAAGGTAATAATAATAATAGAGATACTAAGGATAGGAATAGCTAGAAAACTAGCAGAGGGTATAGGGGAGGTATCTAACTTAATAATAGCCTTAATAATATATTTTGCAATAGCATAGGTATAGACCTCGTAGTTCTAAATAGAAGTAGTATAAAGGAGTTCTATATAAGCCTCGATCTATATAGGGAGCTATAACTATTAGTAATAACCCCGAAATATAGGAATAGCAGAGTCTTACCGAGGTCCTCTTATTAAAGCTGCAGCAGGTAAGGCAGTCTTAGCTAAGAGAAGCAAACTCCTCCTAATAGCAAACTATACTAGGGTTACTCTAATAGAATATTAGCTCTATAGAGAAGGAATAGCAGGAAGTAATACTTATATTAATATAGGCAGACTTAATAGCTTTATTAGAATAATAGATATAATAGATATAATAGATAATATTACTTATAATATAGTTAGTCTTATAATAGTTAAAAGGCGATAGGATAGCATACCTCGCTTAATAATATTATAGCAAGCTATAATATTACTAGGCTTCTTAGCCTTAGCTATAGCAGATATATACTTTAGGCAAGGGACCTTATAAAGAGGCCCCTAGGTCTTATCCTAGGGGATACTACTAAAGATAAGCTAGTATAGGTAGGGATCCTAGTAGAACGTTAGAAAAATACTAAACGAGTAGAAGAATATATATTATAAGGGGCTCCTAAGCAATAGGATATATAGGAAGGGGGCGGTTAAGGTACTCGCATAGCTCCTAGCTAGCTAGGGTATAGAGGGGATTATCTATAAGATTAAAGTCGTTAGGAGCAGCCTTCTTATAGTTAGAGAGGCTAATAGAGGTAGAGCAGTTAGAGGGTAAGCCTTTAATAGGAGGAGGAGACTCTATCTCCTTATTAGAGTTAGAGAGGGGCTACGCAGGGTTAATTATAGCGAAACTATAGAGAAAGAGCGGGTAGTAACTTATAGGGGGTGCTATTATAGAAGCAAGGGAAATTAGATTAATTAGATCTATATAGGTTAGCAATTAATAGGGGTTCGGATATAATAAACTTATATTAATATAGACTAAGAGTATATTAAAAACGCTACTAAAATAATAAGTTATTAGCTAAAATAATATTATAATTAATTAGTTAACTTACTCTAGTATAGGTTAATAGGAGGAGGAAAAAAGAGGAAGCAAACTAGGGGTGCGAAAAATCATATTATTATAATTATTA
>JAOQIF010000437.1:0-70543 GCA_026260285.1 Colletotrichum sansevieriae
TATAGAAGTTATAAGCCCTAATACCTATAGAGTATAACTCCTAGAGAAGTATAGCAGAGCGTATAATATCTTCTCTATTACTCTACTTAAGCTATAATATAGCTAAAAGCTCGCTAAGGGGTAGCTCCCGGACCTTAAAGAAGACCCTAAGGAATAGGAAGTTAAGGATATTATAATATAGAGGGAAGCGCTAATAGGCCTCCTATATTTAGTTAAATAGAAAGGCTAGCTAGTAGAATATAATACCTAGAAGCCTAAAGAATACTTAGCGAACGCTTTGCGAATCCTAGCCGGATTTAAGAAATAGCAGCGCAAGTCGTATTATAAGTAGGATAACGAGTAATATAGATTAATAAGAAAAGTTAATTAACTATAAGATAGCTAAAACGCTAAAGAGAAGACCCCCCCTATAAAGAATAACGCAAACCCTATAGGTATCTAACCTTATATTACTATAGAAGTCTACTATACTCTCGCTGAAGTTCCGCTAGTACTACTACTCCTTATCGTTATTATCACCCTCGTTATTATTATTATTATCCTCGCTCTCCTTATTAGAGCTCTTGCTAGTAATACTACTATTACTACCCTAACTATCGCTCTCTATAGCTTTATTAGAGTTGCTATCCTCTATAGCAGAGGACTCGTCCTCCTCGCTATTATAAACCTAGTATTACTAAGCTGCTACTAAGGCGTTACTAACTTTCTTCTAAGAATTTAGTTAAGGCGCAGGATTACTACTAATAACTTTAAAAATAGCAATAAGAGCTTAGTAGTAAGTATTATAAAGCATATAGGAACCTTAGACCTTTGAAAGCTCCTATAAAGGAAGTATAGATATATAGGTATTACTCTTTAAAAGCTATATTATTAGGATATTAATAAGCTTATTAAGAAAAGTAGCCTACTTAAAGATATAGGTCTTATTATATAAATAAATAGGGAGAGTATTATCGAGCTATATTATAATCTCCTTAACTAGAACCTTATCCTTAGCTTAGTAAGCTGCCTATAAAAACACGTTAGACTAATAAAAGGGTAAGACTAACTATAAGGTAAAACCTACCTCGAGCGAAACCTATAGATATACCTAGGTATATAAAGCTATACTCTCCTTAATACCTATAGCGAGGAGCTAGTTCTTATCGTTCTTAGAACTAGGCTTGAGACTATCGGGGTTTACTAACTAGTTATAGAGGTATTAGAGAAGCTCCTACCCCTATTCTATAGTTATAAAGATATAGAAGATCTCGCGCTATTAATACTAGCTAGTAGCAATCGTATAGATATAATACTTAACCTAGTTCTAATAGAAACGAGTAATACTAATAAGATAAGTAGGAATCTAGAAATAGGAAAAGTTAGCCCGTACCTCTACTAAACGGTTGCTAAACTTACCCTATAGTACTTAATACTATAAACCCGGTATAACTTGTATATATAATTACTATTATAGCGATAAGCGTAGACGACCTGGGCATTCTTAGGGAGCTATAGGGTATAACTAACGCAGGGTTCGCTACTACCCGCTTAATTATGCTAACGGTTACTACTGCTAAGTTCGGCCTTAGTAGGGCTATACTTAGCGAGGAGTCGGCTAATAAGGCTCTTAGCACTTATAATATTTAAGGAAGTATTGAAAGATAAGGAGGTTCTAGGAAGTCTCGATAAAAAGCTTAGATAATATAAAAGCAGTTATTAAATAATATAGTATAATAAGGAGGGAAAAGAACTAACCCTAGGGCGGGAAAAAGCTATTATTTTATAAATAGCTAAAGAGACCTCGCCGAACTATTATAAAAGCAAACGCGACTTCGGATAGTAAAGAATAGCGGTTACTTACTATAATAAGTACTACCTACCAGGAGGCAGATATAGTAAATTAGTAATAATAGTTGCTATCCGACTTACTTAATAGCCTTATAACGCGCCTGATTAGAAGGGGGATAATAGGATAAAAAACGAAGTTATTATAAGGGCATAGTATAAGAAGGTGCTCGCTAGATAAAGAGCGAATAACGGGAGAACTAAAACGAAGCTACTATTAGGATAACTACCCTCTTTTAAAAAGAAATAATAGGATAAAAAACGAAGTTATTATAAGGGTATAGTATAAGAAGGTGCTCGCTAGATAAAGAGCGAATAACGGGAGAACTAAAACGAAGCTACTATTAGGATAACTACCCTCTTTCAAAAGGAAATAATAGGATAAAAAAACGAAGTCTTTATAAGGGTATAGCATAAGAAAGTGCTCGCTAAATAAAGGGCGAATAATAGGAGAATAAAAACGAGGTTATAAGGATAACTACCCTTATTCGAAAGGAAACGATAGGATCCCTTTAGAATAGCCCGGATAGAGAATATAAAAGAGCCTAAAAGGAGAGGAACTATAAGGAACGGGACTATAGGCCTAGCTATTATATCTATAACTCTAAGGGCTCTACCGTCTTTTAGCGAATATTTAGCAAATAGATACCGCGCTAGATAATAGCAGTAATAAGTAAAGGACCGGGGCCCACCCTGGATAGCTAGGAAGGATAATAATAGAGGGCTGACCTGCAATACCCGATCTTATAGTAGGGACTACTATAATTAGAAGGGGGATAATTATAAGGGATTAGATACCTAGACTAGAGAAGCTAGAGATGCTTTAGCTACTATAGGCTAAAGGGATAGAGAGGCCTATAGGTCTAGGGTATAGAACCCTTATAGCGAAGACTTAGCAAATACTTACTAAAGGCTAGAAATAAGGGATCTTAGAGGAAGCAAGCAAAAGTAGCGTAATAATATGGACCCTATCTTTTAGGTGCTTCTGCTATTAGTTTGACCTAACCGTGGCTCTTAGCCCCTCGATACCTTTATATAAATCAACTGCTAAAAGCTACTAGGATAGCTATAACCTATCCCCGTTATAGATATCCCTTATAATACTATTACTATAGACTTTATTACTAATATACCTAAGGTGCTATCCTATAGAAGTCCCTATATCCTACTAGGTTTCCTAGAGTTAGATATATTAGCAATAGTAATATATAAATTCTCAAAAAAGATAATCCTTCTCATAGGATATTTAACTTATAGAGCAAAAGAATAAGTAATAATCCTACTCTATATATTTTTCCTCTTAGACTAGGGAATTCTATATTATATTATTAGTAACTAGGATCCTAAGTTTATCTCCGTAGTATAGTATATAATATTTAATACCCTTAATATTAGGCTCCTCCTCTTAATAGCATATTACCCCTAGATAGATAGGTAGAGCAAAAGAATAAACTAGACTGCTAAGATCGCAATATAGTTCTATATATCTAAATCCCCTAATATCTTATAGACTAATATACTACTTGCCCTATAGTATAATCTTAATAACTCCCTATCTATTATAATTAGATAATCACTAAACGAGGTTATACTTAGATTTAAGCTATGAAGTATTCTTAATATAGTTATATAAATAAGCGCCCTAACTAAGAGCCTTACTATCCTTAGGGAGATATATTAAAAGGAGGTACTACTACTTATTAATATAGCAAATACCTTATATAAGGAGAAATATAATAACTACTATACTAATATAACTTTTAATAAAGGGGATAAAGTCTAGATATAACTTAGCAAAGGATTCTACCTACTAGGATAATATAATAATAAATAGACCTCTAGATAGATAGGACCCTTCTAAATTAAATATATTATTAATCCTCTCGCTTATAAGGTAGATATTCCTAAGTATTAGCGGGTTTATCTAATCCTCTCTATAGCCTAGCTATATAAGCTAGCCTAGGGAGAAGACCTATTTAACTACGAGACTTTATTACTAAAGCCTATTAAGGTTAATAGTAATAAGGAGTAGGAACTTAACTATATTATTAAATAAAGAGTTTTATAGAGGGGTTATAAACCTATTATTAAATACCTTATCTAATAGAAAGGCTTTATAGCAAAAGATAATACCTAGGAATAAAGAGACTCCCTATTGCTTAATATAAACGATCTTATTAATAAGTATAACGCTAAATTCCCCCTTAACTAGGATACTAAAAGAGCTATAAGAAGGTGCATATCTTATATATAACTAAATAGTTTTCCTATCCTTTTAATAGGATAAATATATATACCTTGAATTAATATTAGGATTATAAATTTTCCCTTTATTATTACTATTTTTTATTATTAACTACTCTTCCCTCGATCTCTCTATTTTATATTAAAATAAATAGGAAGGAGCGGAGGGTGCTAACTTTTATATGCCTTCTTTACTAACCCCTATTATAAAAAAAAAATTTTTTCCCTCTCCTTCTATACCTTCCTTCTATACCTTCCTTCTATTTACTACACCTACCTACTTTTATTTAAGCATGCTTATACTTTTTATTTATTTATTTCTCTCCTATATGCTAATTATTACCCGATAGACCTCTTATAATAAGCAATAATATTATCCTAACCTGCTAAATATAGCCTCCTGAATGCTAGCCTAACTAATACTACTATAATAATAGCTTCTAAAGGCAAGGAAGTTACTAATAACTACGAGGTCCTATCCTCTCACCTATCTAATAATAATAGTAGCTAAAATAAGGGTACTAACCCCTAGAATAACGAGGTGCTTAACCCTATCTCCCTATGCTAAGGTAGTAATAACTAAGGTAGTAATAACTAAGGTAGTAATAACTAAGTTAGTAACTATAGTATTAACCTTAGTACTCTAGTTAAGACTTATAAGTCTACTACTAAGAAGAAGAAGTCCTATAAGGACTATAAGAAGGGTAAATAGGCAGCTAAGAAGAACTTCTTTGCTATAGACGCTAAGACCTAATATAAGGAGGTTATTAATAATAATACTAATAATATTTAGAATAATAATACCTAGGCTACCGAGCTAGTCCGTATTATTATTAGCACTACTACTAATATCAAGGAGCTTACCCTAGCTAAAACTATAGCTACTACCCCTCGCAAGACTCCTAAGAAGGGCTGCCCTAGCCCTATAGCCTAGCGCTAGTAGATCGATAAAGCAAAAGCTTATATTAATAACACCTTTCTATACTACCCTAATACTATCCTTATTAAAGAGATCAAGAAAATCCTTAATAATATTAAGCCTTCTGAGAATATATCTTCTAACCTCTATATTAGATATATCTAGGATACCCTTAAGCGAGTATATAATATATATATTAATAATAATACTTATAGCAAGCTTTTCCCTAGTTGCACCTAGGTCCTCGCTATATATTTTTATAATACCTATAGTTATACTAATAGAATTATTACTAGTAACCTTATTATAATAAACTATATTAACCTCCTTTCTATCGCCCCGCTTATTAATATTAGTAATATTACTACTATAGACCTATTAGCCTATAAGGATGCTAAAAACGCAAAGGACCTCGCTAATAAGGCTAAGGGTAATATTAATACTATTATTAATAGCATCTAATAGGAAATCCTTCCTCGCCTCAATACTATAGAGACTAATATAGCTAATATAGATATTATTAATATTAATACTATTAGTAAATATCTCGCTAAACTTAAGAATAATAGCGCGTTTAAGTAGGTAGTTGCTAATAAGATTTATATAGCTATTAATATAATTAAGACTAAGGAGATCGCAAGCCTTTATACTAAGATTGCAAACCTCTATGCTATAATCGAGGGTCTCTAGCGCACTAGCAATAAGCAACTCATGCTAAGCAATACTAGTAATAATAGTACTACTAAGCGCTAGTAGATATCTAAGTTCAATATACTCCTTTACTAGTATAATAACTAATTAATAATACTATAGTAATTTCTAGTAATTAGGATATAAAGAGGGAGAGAAGGGAATATTAAGTATATATATCCTAGATTAATAGAGATAGCAATTAGGATAATTGCTTTTTAAAAAGGGGGTATATATTACACGCCTTTTAGTAATATAGTTAGCTATTATATAGTATTCTATATAACTATAGTTAGGCTTAACGCCTATCCTTTAAATAGGAGACTTCTAGTAGATAAGCTTAGAAGGCTCGGCTATTATAGAATATATTACGATATACTTATAATTACTTATTATACTATTTATTATTATTCACGCTTGTATTGCTCTTTTCCTTATTTCACTCGCAGTCTTAGCGACCCCTACTATAGCCCCAGGCTAGTAGGAAGACTATGACACTATATCCGCCTCTAAGTCCTTAATGCTATACTATCTACTTATATAGATAGAGCTACTGAGGATTAAGAAGGTAGGGATATAATTACTAGCTGCGGATATAGCTTTAATTATAGTTGCTAACTCTCTATTAGTTAGGATAGCGAAGTAATAGGCCCTCTTGCGTTTAGTAATAACTATCTTATCCTTCCTAACTCCTATTTAGAAGCTAGTCTCGTCTATATTCTAGGTATTAGAAGGCTATATACTATAGGTTTAAATAGTCTCTTAGAGTATTAGAAACTATTTATTAATAATCCCTAGGTCCTTAGACTTCTTCCGTTCTATATCAAGGGTCTTCTCTTTTATATAGAAGTACCTATACCTCTTAATAAATCGACTAGCTTAAGTAGGGCTAATAGTTAGAGGAGGTATCTAATAATCTTTATAGGACTTAGCTAAGAGGTAATTAGTAATATCTATAAGAAGATCTCGCTATAGGGTAAGATTTATTTAATCTATTTGATTAATATAGTAATAAAGAGCCTTCTCTTAATCCTAAGTAAGCTTTTTACTATAAGCTAGGCGGTCCTTGAGAGATACTGCTCCTAAAAGCTTCTAATATAGTATTTTATATAGTATCTAATATTTCTTAGTAATAATAATAAGCTTTAAGTTCGGGTTTTTATGAATCGATTAAATAGCCTCCTAGATATGCTCCTCTTTAATTTGATCGAATTTAGCTATTATAGTAGTATAGATTGAGGGTAGTAATATTAATATTAAAGATAAGGGATTTTTTAGATATTTAGGTAGTTAGGATATTTGGGTAGTTAGTACCCACTTTAGTGGGTAACGAGTTCTCGAGTTCCAATTAAAGTGGGGGCGGGCACGAGTAGGTAACTTATGTAGGTTAAAGTACCTGAGCTCTTTCCCCAGGCTCCGCCAAGATAGGTACGTATCCATCTCCTTACTTAAAAGCAGCGCGCTAGAGTAACCACTTTACGCGCTTTCGCGTTCTGAAAAGAAAGGGGCGCGTTCAGTTCCCCTGCGCAACTGCCCCTCTCTAGCATCCACATTTTCAGTCCAAATCCTCAACAACCCTCAAGCAACACCTGCTGCTCTTCAATCTTGAGTCACGGTCGCAGCCATGGACCGGCAATCGATCTACTCTACTCATGTGTATGAGCCAAGTGACGGCCAGAATGCCGACACTCGCATCAACATCCAGAACCAACTCGAGAAGTTCATCCTGGACTTCAGACATGGCTCTAAATTCACCTACAGGTGACTACGAACCCTCCTGGCACCTGCTCATCCGCGCATTGGCTAACGATCACTTGACAGAGATCAGCTCAAGGAGAACGCTCTTTTGAAGAAGTACTACTGCGACGTCGATGTAAATGATCTGATCAACTACAATGAGGAGTTGGCGCATAGATTGGTCTCGGAACCGGCAGAAATCATCCCTCTGGTAGGCCACATCTAGTCCTTCCACTCTACTCAACTGACTCTGTGTGATTAGTTCGAGGCCGCCCTGAAAAAATGCACCCATCGAATCATTTTCCCCCAGCAGACAAAGGTCGACCTGCCCGAGCACCAGCTGCTGCTTCACTCCGATGCCGAGAACGTGGCGATTCGGGACCTGGACTCAACAACGATAGCTCGTCTCGTCAGGGTGCCGGGAATTGTCATCGGTGCCTCAGTCATGTCTTCGAAAGCGACGGAGTTGTCTATCCAGTGCCGCAATTGCGCCCACTCCTCCACCAAACCCGTTCTAGGAGGCTTCACCGGAGTGACGCTCCCCCGACAATGCGGCAGATCAAGAGTGCCGAACGATCCCACACCCAAGTGTCCTCTCGATCCATACTTCGTTCTTCACGAGAAGTCACGCTTTGTCGATCAGCAAATCATCAAACTCCAGGAGGCCCCAGACCAGGTCCCGGTCGGCGAGCTGCCGAGACATGTACTCATCTCCGCAGACCGCTACTTGACCAACCGTGTGGTTCCTGGTTCGAGATGCACCATCACAGGAGTTTTCTCTATCTATCAGAACAAGGCAACCAAGAACTCAGCCACAGGCGGCGCTGTTGCCATTCGCACTCCCTATTTGAGGGCTGTGGGCATCCAGACAGACATTGATCAGACTGCAAGAGGGCAAGCCATTTTCTCCGATGAGGAGGAGCAAGAGTTCTTGGAAATGAGCAGGCGCGAGGGCCTTTACGACCTCATGGCCGATTGCATAGCACCATCTATCTATGGAAACCGCGACATCAAGAAGGCCATTCTCTGTCTCCTCCTCGGTGGCTCCAAAAAGATTCTGCCGGACGGTATGAAGCTTCGTGGAGATATCAACGTACTCCTCCTCGGTGACCCCGGTACTGCAAAGTCACAACTCTTGAAATTCGTTGAGAAATGCGCGCCAATTTCGATCTACACGTCCGGTAAGGGCTCCTCCGCCGCTGGTCTCACAGCGTCTGTCCAGCGTGATCAATCCACGCGCGAATTCTACCTCGAGGGAGGTGCCATGGTTCTCGCCGACGGCGGCGTCGTGTGCATTGACGAATTTGATAAGATGCGCGACGAAGATCGAGTAGCAATCCACGAGGCTATGGAGCAGCAAACAATCTCTATCGCCAAGGCCGGTATTACAACGATTCTCAATGCCCGAACGTCTGTGTTGGCTGCAGCAAACCCCATTTTTGGTCGTTACGATGATATGAAGACTCCTGGCGAAAACATCGATTTCCAGACCACTATCCTATCTCGATTTGACATGATATTCATTGTCAAGGATGAACACACAAGGGACAAGGATGAGAGGATAGCGAAACACGTCCTCCGACTGCACAGTGGTGGCCGCGGCGTCGAAGAACAGCCGACAACCGAGTCAGAGTTCCCAGTTGACAAGATGAAGAGATATATCAGCTATTGCAAGTCGTAAGTACAGCGCATCTCGCTTGTAGTGCGCAACTCAGACTGATATCGTCATAGGAGAATGGCCCCTCGCCTCAGCCCTGAGGCAGCCGAGAAACTTTCTTCTCACTTTGTGTCCATCCGCAGACAGGTCCATGCCGCGGAAATGGAGGCCAACACACGGTCTTCCATTCCGATTACTGTCCGCCAACTGGAAGCCATCGTTCGTATCACTGAGTCGCTGGCCAAGCTGAGCCTCTCCCCTATCGCGACAGAGGAACACGTGGACGAAGCTATCAGACTTTTCCTTTGCTCTACGATGGACGCCGTCAACCAGGGCAGCAACCAGGGAAGCAAAGAGCTAAACGACGAGGTCAACAGATTGGAGGCCGATTTGAAGCGACGTCTCGCTGTTGGCTGGAGCACAAGTTTGTCGGCCTTGAAACGCGAATTTGTTGAGCAGAAGGGCTACAGCGAGCAGGCACTGAACCGGACGCTCATGATCATGCAGAGAAGGGACACGATCACGTTCAGGCAAGGGGGTGCTCAGGTCCACAGGAACAAGGTATAGAAGGGAATGGTTCCAGGCACGGCGACTTGCGTTGCGACTTGGGTGTATGGCAGGATGCCTCATGAAAGGAATGACAATCAAAACAAAGCCTGTGTATCTTTTCGTTATTTGGAAGAAATACTCATCAGAACTCCGACCAAGACGATTTCGTCTGATACGCTTTGCCATCTGAAAAGTCAGCGTATGGCCAGACATTGCCAACTCGTCCCTGTTCGACTGAATTTGTTCGCTGTGACCACGTTTGTCAGCGGTCGACTTTAGTTGGCGCAATATGTATATGATACGGGAATTATCACTGTCATCTCGGCGTCTAGATATGTTGCTCAAGACCGTAGTACGCAGGCTGTTCGGCGTTTATTGTGGAGCTTGCTGGCTAAGGCAAAATTAGCTGCATGATCCAGAAGATTTCGCATATTTCCACGAGCAAGATCCAGAGCAATTCAGACATGCCATTTCTCAGCAGGCTCAACCTGGTCAAGAAGATGGGCAGAACGAAACCGGCCCAACCCACTCGCGGCTGAGCAATCTGTTTACCAGATGTATGGTTGTTCATCCCGTCTCTGTATTCGTCTTCGTCCACGTCTTCTTGGTGCGTACCTTATTCTGGGCTGGCTTCCCTGGGATGCATCAGGATACTACGTGGAGAGCGTTCATGGTATTGCGACACAATCGATAACAGTGAGGTATTCCAAATACCAAGACCTCGTCAACCCAGTGGGAAGTATGTCTCTTGCTTCAGGTGATCATCGCATCATGGAAGCCGCACGAGGGGCCCTCGCAACAATTGTTTTAAACAAGATTTTTTCAATCTCGACTCAACCTTTGGAATCGTCAGCAGCGTAGATGCGATGTGGAATCAGGCAGGCTGACGATGATTTGAATAGGTGGTCTGCAATGGTTGAAGAAGGAGAGAAACAGGCTAGGGGAACCGCTCGCGGCCATGGAGTTTAAAAATTCAACCTGGGTATCCATCTTCGGGTGGGGCCAAAACTTATCACGTGTGCGGCGAGATCGAAGTGCTGGTGAGGTGTCCTGCTGCCGGCTGCCTAATCCAGCCACGCCCTCCGGGCCTCTTCTTCTCCGCAGTCAGGTCCCGGTGACCGGTTGTCGGGTGTCGGAGCACGGTCAGCCATGGTTTCCTGGACGATTTGCGCTTGGGGACCCGCCTTCCCATTCGTCGTTAGAGTACCTTACCTACCTAAGGTAGATAGACACCCCACGGCGGAAGGAACTAGAGTATCTGAGCCTTACCTAAGCCTGCTAGAGTTGGGCTTTCTTAGTGGCCTGGCCGCTGGCGACGCCGGTCCCAGTCGCTCAGAATACGCTGAACCAGACACCTTACTTTAGGTAGGTAGGAAGGTACCTACCTAGGTCCGACTACGCTGGAGACACGCAGGCGGCTTCCCTCCCACGTACCCAAACCCGCGGCAAACTGCTAGTCTCACTCCCCTGGCTTCCCTTTCAAGTTCCTTCCGACGGAACCTCGCACACGCACGCCCCCGGTGAACTTACCTCCTCCCATTCACCTCACCTCAGCCAGTCCCCTTGCCAGTGCCAGTGCCAGCCAGCGCAGCCCATGGTCCTGCCCACCTCAGGCGGCCATCCCCCGTTAAGCGAGCAAATTGCCTCGCTCATGTGTCCGTCCCCTTCGCTCTACCCAGTGCCGTTCAGACTTCACCTCCTTCAACTCCACTACAACCCGACGCCAAAATACTGCGAAACGACGACCGAGACTCGACAGCCGCCCATCGCTGTCCTGTTCCTTCATATCGCTACGACTCGACCAGTTGATTCTGGCATCACGGAAAATTTTTTAGAGTCGGAAAAGCCTGCCGCGATCGACGGTTTTTGGAGAGTGGTGCATGACGCTGCATCGGGGGGATTGAGAGCCATCGGTGGTTTGGCGCGACTCGCCACAACAAACCCTCTCCATCTTCTGAACGAGCCAAAAACGACCTCTACTATCGAGCGCATCGTGAAATCCTTCTGAAACGGCCTGCAGCGACATTTTCCGATTAGTCGGCTGGTTTTAATTCCATTCTTGACCCGGATTACGTCGTTGTAGCGGCTTCTCCCTCGTATCCCGACATTTCCCTTCTCCACCGCCGCCGACGACGACGACGACCACAACAGCAGCGGTGACGACGAGAAGACCGAGACCTCACTTTGCGGGTACTGTCACCATGTCGTTCCACCCCAGAACCCCTCAGAGCCCTTCTCAATTTTCTCCTGGCACTTCCGATCCTGCGTCGAGCATGAACAGTTCGGCACCGTCATCGACCACGACCCTGCCGACCCCAGCACACAGCGTCAACGGAAGCGCATCGCAGCCCTCCGATATGTCTCAGGACATGATGATGGGCGATGATTCGCCTCATAAGCGCAAGCGCCCGCTCGAAGATCTCGGTGATCGAGAGCAGAAGAAAGTCCATATCGAGGATAGCAAAACTGGTATTGAGGCACTCCACCTGGATGTCGGAGAAAAATACCTACTTTGCCAAACTCGTAAGGCACCCTTCACAGGCTCCTGTTCATTCGACAGGCTGTCTTGTCATTCCCCCTGTTCCCCTGACATATCTGGTGTTTTAATTCGGCATACATATCGAACAGCATTGGTTAACACTGAGCTAAATAGCGCACCACGAGAGCCTGCCGCGAATTACCGAAGATCTCTTCGAGATGTTCAACCTGACAGGCATTGCCGCAGAGGTCGCTCGCGAAAAGCCCAACGGTGAGAAGAACGCTCTGCGGAAGACCTATAAGGGTCAGATCAAGAAACTAGGAATCCTCGGCCGCTTCGACTCCGTTGCTCAGGATTGGGACGCCCCGAGGGACGAGACTGGTGACAAGAAGCGGGAATCCTACCACGGTTTCAGGGAGTTGTTGGAGATCCCCGATGCAGAGTTTTGGGGCTCGCGTCAAGATCCGATTACCAACGGCCTGTCAGGCGCTGTGAAGTCGATACTAGGCAGAGCGACGAACATCTCCAAGGGACCCATCCCCGTCAAGGACTGGGACAGCTCAGTGCTCGGAGACCTCGCCCCAGGCAGCGTAGACGCCCTGAAGCAAGGTCTCACCGGGAAGGTAACGGCGCCTGGCACTCCATCCGCGACTACCCCGAACCCATTCGCGCGCAAACAACAGCAGACAGCGCCAGGGGCTGTTCGCCCGCAACGCGCCAAGAAGCGTGGTTACGGCGATAACAGCTTTGAGGGCTACGGAGAAGGCTTCCCTGACGACGGCTACTCTACGGGAGACGGCGACGATAGGGGAGGCCAGAAACGCCGAAAGAAGGTGGGTGATGCCTCGTCCGATCCGCCTCTTTCTGTGTCTGACTCGTCACAGGATAGTGGTAACGGCCAGGGCTTCACAAACACGATGCGCCCGCAAGGCTACGGCTCGAGTGCTGTTGGCGCATAGCAGCCGCCTTCAAAAACGAGGACGAAGCACCCACGTGGTCGGGAATGCGGGCGCGGACGCGGCCCGGGGCTTTAACTGGGATCCAAAGCTGCCCGAAGATAGGGCCACTACGCAGTCTCCTTTCCTGCCGTTCACACATGGCGTCGAATCTGCTCAAGAGGTCCAGCGGTAACGCCGGTGATGCGGATAACGACCGTTTGGATCGAAGGATGGTTCACGAGCAACGACCAACGTGGATTGACGGGAAGGGTTTGCGGTATACTGCCGGTCCGAATTCAAGGGCGGGTATTCTGCACTTTTGATGAAATTTCTAATTCCAGCAGGGCGTTCGGGGGACTCACTTTCTTCAACCTGAGTTGGCTTTTTTTCTATTTTTTTACGCATTCAGTCAAGGTTGACAGAAATGAACACATGACCGACTGAAGAAGGACGGGGAAACAAAAAATACCACATTGGTCAAGGGCATCATATCAAAAGGTTGCTACGAGGGCGGACGGACGGGGCAGGGGAACTTCTACCACCACGACCTCCATCATACCAGAGACACAAAAAAAGCGAGGCTGGGTCGTTGTAGCACTATCAAACACAATCACACACAAAGTAATTAAATAGACGGCACAAGACGCCGACGTATCAGCCAAAGAACTGTCCCGGCTAGTGGCACAGATATCTGATATACTCTGAATTATGTTTAAACTCTCCTTACTACAGCTAAATCCTGGCCAACCAGCGCCATGAATCAACTGCATTCAGTGAAAGTTATGCAGGAACTGGGCACCCCATTGCGCGGAACAGGTCTGCTGCCGGCGGATGACCTGTCTTTCGCTGCCGCCTAGGACATGTCCAATATGGCCCTCGCTGTCATGTCGTCCTGCACCCAGCCCATGATGCGGTTGCCCACGTCCCCGATCAACCGGTCGTAGTGTGGCCCCGGCACGAACAGACCGCAGTGAGCGCCAACCTCGTCCATGCCCTCCATGTAAATGGGCACCCACGTCTCATCGCGTCTGCCGTTGACCTTGCGTGGCAGAGTACAGAACTTGCGCTCCTTCTTGGGCTTTGGCGGCCTGTCTGGCGGTGCCCCCGATGCCCCCATCGCGCCGGTTTGCGTCGTGACGATGGATGCCGATGACGAGGCTCGGCCGGTTGCCGGTGGGCTGGCCGATGTTGACGGCATACGGGGAGGTAAAGGGGGCGCGGCTGACTTTGTTATGGTCGGTATCCCGGATGGAGGCGGCGACCCGTCTTGTGATATCGGTCTTGGCTCGACTTGCGAGAGAGGTCCTGTGGGCTCTTCGGGCTCGTCGTACTCCTCGGCCTCTAGTTGGGACGGCTTCTCAACCGACTTTTGATCTTGAGTCGACTGCTGGTCTCTAGCAGCATTGCCCTCTCTCTCAGTTGTCTCTGCCTGCCTTTGTGCAGCTTCCAATTCTCTCTGGGCGGCTTCAGCCCGTCTTTGGGCTGCTTCGACCTCTCTCTGCAATTCCTCCCGCGTCTTCATCTGGCCGGATTTCTCTTCCTGCCGCTTATTTTGTTGTTCCTTTTCCAATTTCTGTGCCTCCTTGACGGCTTCCTTCTCGGCCTTCTTACGGCGCTTCTCGACTAACTTTTGGCGCTCCCTGATGGCTTTGTCGCGACTCTTGATCGCTTGCTCGTACACCTTCTGCGCTCGTTTGCCTTCCTTTTCGGCTTGCTTGCGAGCGTCTTTGTCGGTGTACTTGTCAAGATCTGGAGGCGTTGGTTGCTCTGGGAGATCTGGAATGGGTGGAAGTTCCATGTCTCCGGGAATGTTCGTGCCCGTATCATTCTCAGATGTAGCCTCTTCTTCAGGCTCACGTTTGTCCTTTTCGCCATTCTCTACATGCGATTTGACCACTTCAGAGTCATGATCTGGTATCTCCTTTTCTTTGCCCTTAGCTTTTTTCAGCTCACCATCCGACTTGGGCGTTTGCGCCGAAGTCACTGCCCTCTCTTTGTTTTTCGCATTTGCATCCCCAGAATCGGCCTGTTGTTCTTCATGTAGCGCCGCTAGCTTTTCGTCAACAGCTTCGATAGAGCTGAGGATCTCGATCTGTTCGCCGTCCGAGCCCCCGACAGAAATTCGTGGCGTAGAGGACCTGTGCGGCGACAACTGCGAATTGATATCGAGCGTGCTCATTGGGCCTGTAGTCAGGTCTCTGTCTGGAGATTTTGGTGACTCAGGAGTCTTTGTCTTCTTCGGCCTCCCTGAACTGAGGGTATAGTAGTTGACGAAGCGGACTCTTGTGGTACTTGGCTGACTCGCATTGTTTCCCTGGTTGTTTCCCTTCAGGTGATGCAGAGGATCGACGTCCTCCAATGCGCGCAACCTTTTGTATCGAGCATTCAGACCAGGATAGTCTGCCAGGCAGCCGCCATATTCAAGATGGGACATTAGGTGGTTCTTTGTAGCGTCCCACACGCCCTCAGCTCTGTGCTTCTTCGCAAAGTGCCCCAGCCTTTTCATGAAAGAGCGGTCTTTGAACTCAGAATCGTTCCAGAATGGTGGGTTGAACCAAGGATCGGTACTTGGGGGCGGGTCAAATGAAGAGGCGATGGATGGGGTGGACAACTGATTACCGAGTGATTGTGTTGTTTCCAGGTTCGCCATGGACGGATTTGGACTGTTCATTGCCGAGTTGCCAGGACTCAGGTGCGCGGCAGGTGCACCAAGCTGATCATGGGTCTCTTCCGTTGGAGAAGCCGGGCGAAACAAACTCGCGATTCCAGCAACGACGATACCAGGATGAAGCCCAAGAAAGGGCGAGTCGAGAGAAACTGTGCCCAGTATGCGATGCTTGAAGACCTGTCTCCTATAAGGATGCCTGTTAGGCTGCGAACTAAGTAAGCCAACGTCCTCTCTTGTTGCCATATTCTGGACCTACCATCAGAGCCACCTCGCCCGCAAGGATGCCGCCCATCGAGTGCCCTATCAGAACCACATCGGTCTTGTCAGATTCGTGAGGCTCGAGCCACTGGCTGAAATTGTCACGAGCGACGTCGATGGCCTTGTAGGTTTTGTACCGGGGATAAATCTTGGAATGGACGGCGTGGGTTTCCGCGAGCGTGTCTTTCAAGTAATTATGAACGTGTGCCGGAAAGGATCTGAAAGAAGACTCATTTCCGTAGAAGCCGTGGATGTAGACGATCAGCAAAGTCCGGCGGGCATCATTATCACGATCCTCAATAGACGGAGCGAGCGATTGAGCTGATGACGACCTAGGATCAGCTAGACACCGTTTCGAATCCAAGACGTCGCCATACGAGGCATGGTATGAGGCCTTTTCCGCACCGGATGCTCCACGGTTGGGCCCCGGAGCTGACGGATGGAGAGAGGACGAAACGTACCCATCAAAGGAGCCGGAGAAGGAACCGGAGCCCGGGGCGGAGACGGAGTATGGAGGCGGTGGCGCCGCCGACGAAGACGAGGGTCCGTCGTCGTGGTAGTGATCCATGACGTCAGGCTTGGTGACACCCTCCTGTAGTGTGTGAGATAAGGGAGGAGCGGATTTAGAGAGAGATGATAGTCGAGGAGGGGAGGCTTAGCAGATCCTGAAGGAGGGAGAGAAGCCTCAAACCGATGGATGCACTCGATTTTGGCGAACCCACAACGAATGTCTGAAGAATAGCTGACTATACAAAAGATCAACAGAACCGGTGAAGGGCAGGAGTGAACAGTTGTTTTAAAAAAGCTCCCGAGAGGTTCTCATAGAGATGGCTATATGCCCTGGTTCGTACATAGAAGCTGGCTGGACGTGCTTGATAAGATAACTTCCATTGGATTTGCCTGGTGCCGTATCGGGAACGTATTCAGCAGCACCGCACCATGCAAGCGCTTTCTCTGAGGGGCCGCCTATGTCCTGCGTGCCTACTTTGCCAGAGCCCAGTGCTGCGCCCAGTTTTCCAGGCGGACAGGGCAGGACACCTACTGCGTACTTTACCTCAAAGGTCCACTGAGCTTCGCTGCCCTCAGCGCACAGGAAAAGCCTCACGGCCCGGAGTGTTCATTCGTCAGCCCCTATCCGTTGAGCATCATACTGATTGGTGGGGGTAGGACAATGCTTGCTTGCGGTTGGCTGATGGTAGTGGGTCAATGGATGAAATGACGACATGCTCAGGCGCCAAACTACTGTAGCAGCAGGTGCAACGTGCGTGTTCTTTAATGCCATGAGCGAGCGATAATTATGTGGTGTCGAACTGTTGTCAAGCCGTAATAATTCATATCAAGAGCTTGATCGGATTATCCCACTTGCTTAGCCGGTAAGCTCGAGAAATGGTATTGGATGGCGCTGACTGTGGGAGCCTTGCCCAGCAGGCATGGAGCGTGTCTCGGCTGGGAGCCATTACAGGGCTCACCTGGCCTGACGGGTTGGTCTCATAACGACCGTCTGGCTGTGCCAGTATTGTCTAGCATCTGCCTCATAGTATACGCTCTTGTAGGCAAGTGAGTTTACTACAGTACAGATACCTTGAATGAGCCACGATAACCAGCCTCGTCTAGTTCGATGAGCAAGAGTGCCGAAGTATGACTGAAGCTTCATGCTAGCCCTTGCCAAGATTCTCGTTTAGAGCAACTCACCACGTCCGACTTTCAAAGTACCTGACAACAACAGACTTGAGAGAGAAGCCCAGCCTCAGAAACGAAATTGCGGTATGAGAGCTCGTTCGTGGCAGTGCCATAGCACCCACGTGTTTCGAGTCATCAGAGCCAGCCCTGAGGTATAGAATCGTTCTGCTTGTAGGCCACTGATGGTGCAACGTTGCTCGAACTTTATCCGTGCTCTTGTCTTGTCGCTCTCTCCGTCTCTCCCTCAACAATTCTGAAGTAACTTCGGCCAATATTAAGTGTAATGTAGATGCTCTTCTAATCGTCAACGCGATGCTTGGCGTTCTCCTCGATACAATATCTAGACCCTTGACGCCGGTCCCTCTAAAAATCAAGTTCCGAGGACCCATTCTGATTACGTGCCATTGGTAACCGCGGGTCGTCTTGCTCGATTCGGTGCGAGAGGGGAAACTGGGAGATGAGATCAGGTTCGGGGGCTACCACTTCCCTGTCGCCCAATCCAAGAAGTGTCTGGGGATGTTCGTTGATCTTCTTTTCGCCTTTCTCGAGATACTACACGTGTACGAATACATCAAGCTGAGAAAAGAATAAACGACGCCAACAGCAACATCTCGCACCACACGACCGCGATGCGGATCTCTCGTCTTCGGGTGAGTGGAGAGACGGGACGGGATACGCCCAATACGAGCCATTATCGCCGCTAGCCGTCGTCTCGAGAATGCGCCTTGAGCCCGACATCTTGGACCGTCTCTCTGTCTTAAGTCCGATTCGTTCTGTGCCGGTTTGGCTGCCGAAATGCCATTGCCTGCAAGGGGTGGACACACGGCAGCTGCACAGCATTCTTAGGCGCGAGTATGTACGCTCATCAGATCGAAGCTTCGCAGGCTTTTTACCCCTTCTGAATTGCCTACCTCCACATCTCGCCCATGTCAGCCCCGTCACAAAGGACATTCGGAGTTTAGGACGAGAAATTACGCACAGTACCTAGTGGTGCGGGCGTGATGGATACCCCCGCCGTGGATGGGCAACAGCGGCAAATTCGAGACTTGCTGTCGAGTGTCACGGAACACTGCAAAATCAACTCTGGATTCTGGATAGTTAATCCAAGATTTGTCGCCCTTCCGAGACGTTTAATGCGTGTACTATGGCTCCAACGGGGAAGAAGCCGCCCGGATCGTGGATCCGCGACCCATCGTCAAAGAGGCAGTGAAGAAGTGGAAGTGGATGATGGAGGAGACGGCATCGTCGAACGGCTCCCGAGTCCCCGTCTCCGTCCAGTCGCAGACGAGGGGAATGGCAGAAGAAAGGGGGCCTCCAGTGTTGGTTTCAACGGGAGTGAATTTTCGTCCCAAGAGGTCCCTGCTGCCAAGCCTCACTTTTCCTGTCCGTAGCCCTGCAGGGTTGTTGGGTCCGGCAGGGTCGCGACCGGGCTTGTAGGACGACGATTCTGTCGCCAACACCTGGAGGAACGGCAAGTGGGCGTATGGTTGTGTCATCCCAAGGCATGATGTGATTTCAATCTCAAAGGATCACTTTGAGTGAGGGGTTGGCGATGGCTTTCGGTGTGCGCCAACAAGCCGAGAAACTCAAGGTTGCATGCAAAACAGCCAATATTCATTTCGTGTAAGCGCAGGCGACAGTAGTGGTTTTCCTCGGCCGGGTCGTCGCTCTGGAGGATGCCCTCTTCTTACGACGTTATGAGATTATGCGTTTCGAACAGCCGTTCGCCGTGTGGGTAAGCGCAGGGTTCACATGCAGGTACAGCGCACTGCACGTGTGCGAACGTTCCACTACGACTTGCATCAGGAGAGAATTGCCAGAATGCGGTTAGAATCATTCTCTGAGAGAAATTTTTCTCTCCCCCTCCCGTCTGGTTTGCGGCAGAACGGCTTGCCGTAGACCTGCGGCTCAGAAAAACACGAGACGTGTCGTGAGAAGTTGTTAAGGACTAGGCGACGCGACGCGACGCTCTTTGTTCACAAGATCCTGAAGTGCTCCAATACGTACAATGGATTGTCAGTCACAGTCAAGGTGACAATCGATAAGTGGACGGGAAGAAGAGACTGCAGAGACTTGTGGCACCATTTTTAGCTGTGGGGTTTTGTGCTTCTTCTTATTCTTTGCCTCAGGTATGCTGAAATCGCTAGAGACATTGGCTAAAAATGGCACGGACCAAACAAACGGGCGAACAGGAGTCTTATTTCTTCTCCTCGATCCCCCCCCCCCCCCCTTCTTCGGTGGACGCCTCACGGGTTGCTGGCTCGTATCTGGGTTATACGATGCACTGCATTTCGAGAGATACGGTAATGTAGGGAGGGGAGGCCAGATAGTGAGGTGGCTGCTCCATTCGGAATGGCGCTGCTGAGCCGTGGACGGCCAGGAATCCAGATCGTAGGCTGCGCGGGTCCGGGTCCAAAGTGTGCGCGGGAGACTGAGAGAGAAAAGCGGTCTCCCCGTCAAACGCGTTCGTCACTGGACACACGGTCCATTCTTGGTGCCGAGTCCAGACTTGGCCGTGGTCGTGGTGCAGGCATTACTAGGCGAGCTCTTAATCAATTATCTCGACTCTCCCTTGAGTCAAGAGTCAAGGTAGAGGTGGTGAAATGCCGCCATGATCTCTTGGGCGAAACCAACGACGCCAACCGGACTGACGTGCAGAGGATGGGAGAGAAACGTCACGGACCTGTAGCCAAATAAAGACACAAATTGCCACTTGTGCTACTTTTCTAGGGCTAACATAGGAATCAATCAGTCAGACTTCCGCCTCAGCATCTCATCTCCCATCCCATCCCATCCCATGTTGTTCATCGCCGAGAGGAAGATGGTCCGGTCCAGCCTAGTCGGTCTCATTCATGCACTCAACCTGCGCTCTCAGCCTGTCGCTTGCTTCTCATCTCAGAAGCCACTCAATTGACCATGACCATGTTCATTTTAAAACGAAAATGAGAAACGTCTCCGTCAAGTATCACCACTCACTTGTGCGGACCTGGCCTGGGTCCTGTTCCTGCAGCCACCGAGCAAGCCCTCAGTAAGGTACGTTCCCGTCCTCACTGGGTAATAAGCACAGGCGCAGGCACAGGCACACAGGCAGGCAAACGCCCTGCCCTGCTGGTCCCCTGGTCCATGTTCCCCCGTGATAGTGGACTGTGGAACTGCTCATTGCAACTTTGCGGTCCTCTGGTTGGCCAATGGAGCGCGATGTCCTCCAACTAGCAGCCACCCGCCCATATCAAGCGAGATTATCGAAATCTTCCTCTTCTGCGAGACGAAGAGAATGACTGCATGTATGGTACTATGGACAGTGGACTACGGACACTGGACACTGGGCCCCCCCCCCCCTGGTCGAGCGCTTCCACGCTTTGTTTCCTGGGACTGGCTTTGCCGGCTTGTCTCTGGACCTTCGTTCTATGTTTTGACTTTCCGGCCTCCGATGCTTATTGTTGTCATCGAGCCGCTCACTCCACTGCTCCGTCGGCGGTCTTCCCTTCCATTTCCTTTCCTCTTTTCCCCTCAACGTCCTGCCATCATCGCCGCCATGCCATCATCCTGACCCATCGACCATGAGAACTGGCCGATGTAAGGGAGACAAAGGATCTCAAGCAACAACGAGAAACGGCTTCACGACCAACTGTGAACCGAACAGCCTAACGGAAAAGGAATAGAGAGGGGCAGAGATAGCATTCAGACTCGGGTTTCTTGGACTCGAACCCGGACCAAAAGAGACAGAGATAGGGGATTTCGTTACTACTGGACACATTCGCTCGCTCGCGGCCCGCTGCAGGACACCACTACCACGACCAGGCCATTCAGACGATGCAATTCATCGACGTCAACTCGGCCACGAACTACGCGCCAAGAATGGAATTCGAATAGATCGGCATCTCCTATCCATACAACAACACGCACGCATCGCGCACACCACACTCGCTCAGCACCAACCACCAGTCACTCGTTACCGGTACTTTTTATCCCAACCGCCTGTTCTATCGTTACACTTTTCGTGGCTTTGGCATTTCGCCTCCCTCGCGGGAATAAACCACACTTCAGCCAACCAGACCGGGCAGTAGTAGCTCAGCCTACTGCCCACGCCACCCCAACCCACAACCATGACTAAATCGCTCCGCGGGTCTTCACTCCCTCAGGCCCGCTCATACAATCACAATCATTACCATTTACACCACAGACGCGACGCCTCCTCCGAGAATGCTCCTCAACACCAACATCACCGCCGCCCGACTGACGAACCCGACCCTAACCCCACTCCCGAGTCCGCATCCAGCGCTGCCGCTACGCAGAGAGTCGTCGTCCAGACCGTCTCCCTCATTCAAGTAGTCGATGAGTCCGGCAAACCCATCGAAGTGCAGACTCGTTACGCTCCTCCCGCCACAGTGGTCTCCGACCCTTCATCATCCACCCTCAGCGCCAGTGCCAGTGCTAGCATTTCCCTTGGCCTGTCTATCGCCGCAGTGTCTTCAGAATCTTCCACCACTACCACCGTCGGCGACACGACGTCCGAAATTTTGACCTCCGCATCAAATGACTCTGCTTCGCATTCAACCGCGACGGCGACGACATCTTCGACGACACGTTCACCCTCACTCTCGGGCACCAGCTCTGGCTCCTCTACCAGTCAAGACATTCCCTTGACGTCCAATCCTTTGACCTCGCTACCGCCAATATCTGCGGCGCCTTCAGCGTACCCTTCGTTGAGTCCCACGTCCAACTCAACAATTCGTGAGCCTCCCTTCGCTGCGACCCTTCGCGAGAAACAACACTGACCGATCCATGTAGCATTCCTTACCTCAACAAATTCATCTTCTACATCAGTCCTTACCGCGACCAGTTCAACGAGGCTCTTTTCGTCCGGTTCGACAAGTGCAACTTCCTCTGTGCTTTCATCACTTACCTCCACTTTTGATTCAAGTTCCACCACTTCCACGTCTGGAGGCCTTAGCGGTACCAATTCTTTCGAGACGAGCACATCGACCAGTTCCCCTAAGACTACAGCAGGAGGAGATGGAAGCAATGGCGGAGTCGGCGGTGTTGGAGGCAGCGGCAGCGGTGGCGGCGGTGGCGGCGGTGGCCGCGGTGGCGGCGGCGGCGGCGGCGGCGGCGCAGCATCACCCACTGCAACATCCAGTCCGGGCGATTCCAGCAGCGACGATTCAACTCCATCAACAGGAAAGGTTGTTGGTAGCGTCGTGGGAAGCATAGCAGGCGTGGCGTTCCTCGCTTTACTCGCCTTCCTTGCCTTGCGCTGGAAGAAGCGCTCTGGAGGAAGACTTCGACTGAGCGAAGCTAGTGGACACGGCAACCGGGGTATCCTTAATGACTCAGGCGCCGCCGAGGGCGGCAGCAGCAGCACCCGCCCCGGTATGACACAGCGAGCCCTCACGTTCGGTCCGGCCGCGATGGCCGGCGCTGCAGCCGCCGCCAAGCCCGGGTCGAGGAGAGCTAGCGAACCTTCCGAAACCGGCGAGAGAGGCTTTGTCAGGGTCGCAGGTAGAAAACTTCCATCGGTCCTCCAGGCCGGCGGTGACGGCTACACGGACCCGCGCGAGGTCGCTGGAGGCGCCGGAGGTGCTGGCGGCGCAACCGCAAACGACGACGAGTCTGTCTACTATCGCGACTCCCAAGCGTTCTTCGATGCGGGTGGCCCAGGCCAAACGCGACTTGCGCTTGGCTCACCAATGAGGCCCGTCAGCGGCGTAGTCACAATGCAGCCCGGTCCGGCCCGTACGCCGGTGACGGAATCGGCTCCGTTTCCGGCACCGCCAGACTCGACGCTCTCCCCGCCGCGGGACGCCATTGGCCGGACCTTGACTTCACAAGACGGCTCGCGGGGTTCCCGTGGCTCGGTCTCTAGGTTCCAGGAGGACATGTGACCCGCCTGCTGCGAACTAAACTTCGACCGGCTTTCCTCTCTCCCTTTGCTTTCTTTTCCGGAGCCGGCTCGGCTGGCTTTGACGTACCCTTTGAAGCGTACTGTACATTCTTATCAATCTTTCAGAAGCGATAATCTCCAGTACCTATTCGGGGGAGGTTATCCTTTTTCCAATCCTTCAAAAAATTCTTTCTGGACTATAGGGCAGCATATGGGACTGGAGTTTAGTGCAGGGAAAAAAAAGCCTGACCGTGTCTGATATGACGAGGCTCCCTCCCAACAATAAGGGAAAGTTGCAGGGGATTTCTCATCAGACATCTGCGCGCAACTTGTTTGACCGGCGGCGTTGTTGTGGCCAAGCGCACCAGGAGGGAGGATTTGGGTCGGGCGAAGCGTTTGTATGATAGATCCTTCCTGCACACAAAAATAAAAAGCTGGGTTTGAGATGGAGGGAGGGGGATGAGAAGTGGGGGGCATTGACCTGAACTTCCCTTCGATCCGACGAGCACGGAGCAGGGGAAGGGAGGAAGTAACGAACTCTTTTTCGATATCTACCTTGCTACGAATAATGTCCACACCTGGTTCATGCGCGCAAGCCTACCTGCACTTTGCCTTCATGCTCTCTTGTGGCTGTTCCATGTGATGTGACCCTTGCTCTACTGGAAGCCGGTCATCTTCGGAAGTCTACGTGGACGCAATGCTGCGGTAAGGTATATGATTACATCCGCTGAGGCTAATTACCCAGAAGGAACAATAGGACTCTCGTCCGATCAACTTAGAGATGATGTTCACAGGGGGTCAGGAATCGGATGGAAAGAGACGACGTCGATACGACTAGGGATAGGGTGAGGGGGCGGGAGAAGGAGAATAGAGGGAAAACGGAAGCGCGAAAGGAGAGTGTAGATCACGAATGCACTTGTGAGGTGGTTTTTTTCTCCCTTCTAGTGCCTCTGCAAGGAAAAGTTGTTTTGCGAATGCGTTGGACCATGAATCAAATGGGCAAATGTTGAATTCCCCCGAATTCAGTCGACAGGGGTTGCGTCTATATTCGACTTCTGTGATATGGCTGCATTGGGTTTTCTGATAGCGTACCCACGACCTCGCGATCTATCGTACTCTAATAGACTTTCACGGGCCTTGGGTTCGCAATTCTCGCAGTATCATTCCTGTTCATTATCAGTGGGGGTCGTACTCCATACAAGGCCACTAAAGGGGCGGAGTGGCGGTAAGGGTGGGAATGTCTAGGCTGCACCCGCTGGCAGCGAAATGGCATGCCCGGTGACTTTATCTGGTTCTTGGGCAGAAGAGTTTCTTTGGGGGGTGGAAGCCCGTGGGTGGAGGCCTAGATGGGTTTGTGACAGCAGAGGAAAAGAGGAGAGGTTGTGAAAGCATCCTGAGACAGACATGAAACGGGCTTGTAGAGGTGGTCTACTACAGCCTCCAGCTTCCAGCTTCCGCTTGGACCATGCATGACAAATTCACCATATATGTGACTACTCCCATGTAGCAGCGCTCTGGCAATCCTTGGTAGGTCGATGGCCGGGTGTACTGCGTCGTCCTTGAGGTATCAACCAACCCTGTTGGATGTCTGTTGAGCTCATACGCTCTGGCGGGTGTCTCATCTATCAGGTGTTTATCGGTGTTTACCGTCCCATCTATAACACGGGATGAAACATCTTTCTTTCAGGGCTGGGCAATACGGATGAGCTGGAGCAAATGGCTTAGAAACGCCGAGGCTGTCATGTAGATAACCGACCTGAATCAGAAAGTCGTTAGGTTGAATGAAATCGACAGCTTGACAGCGGGTTATTGGACCCGTACCCGAGCCGTCTTTTGTCTCCCGACGGCATTCTGACACGGCGACTACTCGGAATCCCAGAGACGAGTTGCCCATTGCCTCAGATACAGAACAGGTTGTGCCTCCAGTCAGAGGTTAATGAAAGCCGGTAACGTTAGACTTGATGGCCCACAGGGATTGCAGAGTAAGATTCGTTCCGCAAAGACTTTGTGGATTGCGACCTCGTCGGGTCTCAGAACCCACTTGCTGTTTGGTGACATCCACGTTAAGCGTCTGATGGCTTATCAACGGCATCGACGGCGTCGTCTTCCGTCTAGGACCAGCCCTGCTCGCATTACCTTCGAGAAGCATTCCGCGTCGCGGGCCTCGGCGCAACACGGTTTGGCGCCGGGGGAACATATTACGGCGAGCGACGAGGCGAGTGCCGAAGTCTATGCTGTTTGGGGGATTTACGAGCTGAGGTATTTGATTAATATCCAGCTTGACAACACTGCGAGGAGCATGGGATGTGGACTGTGCAGCTAGAGCCACGTTCGTTATCCTCGCCGGTATCCCCGGATGAGGAAGATGAAACCGCCAGGTCTATTGAGTGCTACTCCTGGTTTGCCTCACTTTCGAAATGCAAAATAAATCGCGGAGAAGTGTCAATAAGCTGTTACCATAGCTTCAGTAGAGATAAACGTCCAAGGCGAGCTCAAGTAGCGTCTGTTAAGAAGCATGAGACGGCCCGGAAGAGCTGTTGCATGGCATAAGTTAGCGCTTCTGGTGCCTTTTTTGCCACCCATGTTCAGCCACATAGGGGCAATTACACCTTCCCACTAGCACTTACTCTCTATTCTTTTCACAGTGCTGCGTTCTTTAGAACAGGCAACCCTGGTCTTGTTGTCGTCCCGTACTTGGTTCGTCGAGTCCGAGCATTGAAGCTCCTTTCAGGAAGAAAATCAGAGCTAGAGCTAATCGGACAGGTGAACACATAGCGCGCGGGCGGTCATTGATAGTTGAGGATCTTGATTGCGCGCTGCAGAGTGCAGAAGACACACCGCAGGGGCAGGGGATGGGGTCTGTCAGGTTGAGGCGAATGATATGATTCATCGTGGAGTGATTCCTCTCTCTTGCTGCCGCGCCAGGGTTGCAGACAGACAGAGAGAGTAACCGGGAGTTGGTTTGGGGAGGGGGCGGTGCGGCAGAAGAAACAAAATCCCGATATGACGGGGGTTTGGGCTTGGAATGGCACAGCTGGGGATAGTCGGCGAGTAAAAGGAGGGAGCCCGCGGGCAAAGGAAGATGAGGAAGAATGAGCGAAGAGCATCTGGGTACTACGTATGCTGAAGTTCGGTGAGTATCGGGATAGTATTGCGCTTCTGTGCTGGCCAGACCCTGGCTGGATCTAGATCCATAATCTCACTCCGCGGTTTCTCGCACAGCTTGTCTGCGACGTCGTCCAAGTGCTGCCCCATGATTCGTGAGGTCGCTTGAAAGAGCAGCCAAAATCGAAGAAGTTGGGACGATGGCAATAGAAGGACGGGGCTGTTTACAGCTTCGGCAGGCGATATCTATGACACCACCACGGACAACTGCGTGTGGCTGTTGAGTGAGCACGTAGGTTTCGGCGACTCGATATTTGGCAATAGTTGGAGCGACCAGACAAAAACAAGCAAAAGACAAGCGGCCCTCCTGATTAGAAGGGAAAATTACGCGGCGAAGGGGGAAACTCGCAAATCATATGCCGTTATTGTCAATGATCCCCGTCGATGTGAGTATGTCCTCTCTTTTGTTTGCGAATACCTATCTTGGGTGGGCAGATGCTGTTGAGTGAGCATATATGGGAAGATACCGCAGTCGAGGCCTTTCCCTCAAGAAGCGACGGGTACAGGTTGCCTGCCTAGGTAGGTACCTTACTGACGACACAAGGCAACGGAAGTAGACGAGGCAATAAGCAGAAGGAAGCATCATGATTGGAAGTGTTTCAATCCGTGGTTACCGCAGCTTTGAACCCGTGTGCCCTTGGCGCAGTTTGATGACTTTCTCGATAATTGAGGTACCTACCTTCAGGTGCCTTGCCTTACTAGGTAGGTATTGAACCATCATGGCCAGTAGTTTGCCGTTCCTTCTAGACCTGGGGTTCCTTTCTGTCTCTCAATGCCGAGGTACGTGCTGCCCCTGCCCCAATGCTGCTGCCCCCGCCTGCTTCACCCTGTGCAAAGTACTACCGTAGGTAAGGTACCCCTGTCGCGCCCTGGCAGAGGAGGTCCCCCTCTTAGTAGGCTTTATGTCCGGAAAAAAAAAAACGGGGTCTTTTTCACGCAGTACTGCGTAGTTAGAGAGGTACCCCCCTGGCGCAGTCAAGCCAGTGAAGGCAAGAAGCAGAAACTCCTCCATCATGACAGCGACTTACAATGCGGTGCGGCAAGACGTGCCTCGTCGAGTGGCGAGACATGATGGGAAAGCGACCCTCTGGTCGGCTAGGTAGGTAAGGTACATACCTTACCAGACCTTACCTTAACCCCCACCTCACTGACCAATGCCACTGCAAACACACTGACCGACGACTCTGCAACTCTGTAACGCACTTTGCCGTGTAAGGCAAGCGAGTACATTACCTCACCTTTCCTTACCTGACCTTACACGGGATGGGATGCCAGGCAATTATGTGATACCGCCATGTTCGATGATGCTGCTTCGCCTTTCCTCCATCCATCTCATCCTTTCTGTTCTCCCTTCTTACCTCCATCTTTTTCTGCCGTCTAACTGCCATTGCTCCCTTCTCTACCGCGACTCCCTCATTAGGCGTCTGAATGTGTCATTCAGGTACAATCTACGCGACCTTGAACGAACACTACGACTGCACGCTTACATCAACCATCCGGCACACCACACGCCCGCTTCCCATCTTTATTTGACGTAAGGCATCACTGCCTACCCATCTTGGCTGCATTTACGGCATCAAACTCGACGACTTCTCCCCCGGCTGGAGTCCAGACCGGATTTCACCGCGACGCAGCATCGGAGTCTCGTTCCTGGCAGAATCTTGCACCGCTGTTTCTGTTGATTGCCCGCCAATCGTTCCGCTGCCGCTTGCCGCGCATTTTCTTGCCATTCGCGACACTAGGGCTCTGTCCACCTCGGTGTTTAAGGACTCGCGACTCAGCCACCGGCTTACCGAGCGACTTACAAAGACCATCCGCCGCCGCAGCGCTATCTTCGCGTTACTGGCCTGCAAATACCGAGACGGGACATAGCTACTTTTAGATCCCTTCATCTCTTCCGTTCCGCAATCCCTTCTCCCACTTGCTACTCTTCGACGACCAAGAGCTTGTTTGCGCCTAGCCAGAACTGATCACCACCGGCCCTGACGACTATTAACCGTTTAACACCTTTCCAAAAACCTGCGAAGAATCTGATTTGCGACTACGATCACCTCCTGCGATAACCCCGACCGCGATTCCTTGACGGTCTGCCCGCCATGGACCACATGGGCTTCCAGATGCCTCACATGGGGCACCCGCCTCCATTGATGAACCAGCCGCCCCAGATCTTTGGAGCGTACACCCCTGATGGCCTTCCCGTCCAGCACATGCCGCCCGATCTGGCTGCCCACATGTTCGGCGATCCCTCAACACTTCTTGACGATGCGAACGAGGCGAAAAGGAGGAGAATTGCGAGGGTAAGCGCTGTGTAGCGGTCCAGGATGGCCGCCCGCCCTCGTCTCCCGCAGAATAAGTGCTCATGCGATTGCGCAGGCTTGTGACATGTGTCGGAAGAAAAAGATTAAGTGTGACGGCAAGCTACCCGCGTGCAGTCATTGCATAAACTACAAAACCGACTGCGTCTTTACCCAGGTCGAAAAGAAGCGAAACCCTCCAAAGGGGTACGTGATCTCGTAGAAGCGTACCTGATTTCGAAGTCTGACTGACGTGATCGCAGTGCCAAATATATTGAGGGACTTGAAAATCGCCTCGGTCGCATGGAAAATTTACTCCGACTTTCAGGTGAGTGTTCTACTTGTTGCTAAGTCTCGCTCCAGCTAACAGGCTGGGAAGGCCTTCTTGGTGAAGATGATAATGGCGAGACAGACCTAGGTACCCTCGAGAGGCGCCTAGCAGAGAAACACCAGCAATCTAGACAAGCCTCCCAAGCTGCCTCAAATCCGACCTCACCGTCTCAGGCAACGTCCGGCCAAAATGAGAACGATTCAACACCACACAGCGCCATCACGTCACCCGAACCAACCAAGGATCCGAATAAGGAACTCAAGGAGAGTGAAAGGCGCAAGTCCGTGCATCCAGAAGAGGCGGAAAAGAGCGAGGAAGAGGTCGAGGCCCTGTCTGAAATGATGTGCTCCTTGGTCACAAACCAGAGTGGTGAGACTCGATACATCGGATCTTCCTCCGGCTTCTCCATCTTCTCGCCCAAAGGTATCCAATGGGTCCGTGAGAAGACAGGCGACAACTCGTTCCAACAGATGATATCCGAGGTATCTATTGATGACCACAAATGGACTAACTGGAAGCCGGAGGTCTTTAGCGATCTTTTTCGACGACCAATTTTCCGACCTTTACCGCCAAAGCACGAGGCTCTGTCTCTGCTTAAGGACTACTTTGAAAACTTCAACTGCATGTTCCCTTTGTTCCACCAACCGACCTTCATGCATTTGGTGGAGCGACAGTATTCAGACGATCCTTATGAGGGCACCGGTTGGTGGGCAAGCTTGAATTGTGCGCTCGCCTTCGCCCATCGCCTCCGCGTCATGAGCAACCTGGTGCCCCAGGAGGAAGATGAGAAGGCGTGGGGATATATCAAAAACGCCTTAGGAACCTTCGCCGAGTTGACAATGCGCAACACTGATTTACTGAGCGTGCAAGCGTTGCTAGGCATGGGACTTTTCATGCAAGGAACACCGAATCCTCAGCCGACTTTTGTACTCGTCGCCACATCAATCCGTTTGGCCCACAGCATCGGCTTGCATAAGAAAGGCACTGGCTTCAACCTGAATCCCATCGAAATCGAACAGCGCAAGAGGGTCTTCTGGATCGCATACATGCTCGACAAGGACTTATGTTTGCGTGCGGGACGACCACCAGCGCAGGACGACGATGACATGAACGTAGAATTGCCAGACGCGGACCCTGAAGACAATATCGGCAATATCCCCTTGGCTGACGGCAAGGGCAAAATGAACCTGTTCAGAGTCATGTGTGAATTTGCGACCATCGAAAGCAAGGTCTACACTCGACTCTATTCAACCAAGGCGACCAAGCAGTCAAATGGCGAGCTTCTCAACACAATTGGAGAGCTGGATCAGGAGCTCGAGGAGTGGAAGGACAGGATTCCCATCGACTTCAGGCCGGAGCATGAGATCAAGGCGTCGCACACACCTCTCATCCTACATGTCGTGATGCTCCACCTGACATACTACAACTGCCTGACGACAATCCACCGAATGTCAGTTCACCATGGATACTGGACGAGCCGATTGTCCAATTATGCGATTCAGGGCCTGAACGCGAAGCCGCTTAACCCGCGCGTTTTCTCGTCATCGGCTCTCTGCACCGCTGCCGCGCGAGCTTCAATCTCACTACTGAAGTACATGCCTCAAGGAGATTCCTCCAGTGTCTGGTAGGTCAAAGTCACCTTTCCTTAGAATGCTGGTTCTGACTACGTCTCTCAGGCTCATTCTATACTTCCCTGTATCCGCATTGATGACGCTTTTCGGAAACATTCTGCAAAACCCGATGGATCCCAGGGCCAAGTCTGACACAAGATTGATGAACCTCGTCGTCAATTTCTTGTCTATGCTTGGACAAGAAGCTGAGACCGGTGGCGTCCACCGCATGTTGGGAGTGTGTTCCGAGTTTGAGAGAATCGCCAAACTCGTAATCGAGAAAGCAGAGAAAGATCAGTCGTCACGCAGAAAACGAAAGAGCGACGCTGTCAAAGCATCATCAAGCCCTGCTGCTTCTTCTCACACTCCACGCCCAGTCTCCGCGACCACACCCACCCCACAGTCAGTCACCGCCAACTCTGCAACAAACGGCCAACTATCTCCTGATTTTAATGGGGAAGCCAATAGGAGGAGGCACGGATTCAGTCCCATGCAAACTACCTCGATGAGCGAGCCTTCCCCTTCTCTGCCGTCTGCTGGATGGCCACAGGAGTTTCGTATGCCCGACCAGGCACAGTTTGGCGGCTTTTCTGAGATGACTGGTTTTGCCGCTCAGAATGATCCTCGCTCACCTCCCGTGAACATTGGTGCCCCGTTCCAACAACCTCTTCTGCCGCAGGATTTGTTTTCACTCCCAATGACTTTGGATTGGGACTGGGCCGAGATGAGCGGCGGCGCATACCCGACTGTGGAGAATGGAAACGTTGGCTGATGTACGAATTCTTCAATGATTGTGGATATGGCGTGGTGTAGGGACCGATGAGCACTTCCACACGAAGAAGGGACTCGGATTACCATGAATGCAAATAGCGGTCTGTGTATGAGCAAATTTATGGGCACGTGATACGAAATAACGACACTCGAGCATATGTACTGATAATCAGCTGAAGCTGGCGCGGGGGAAAATGTTGCACCTGGGGTTAAACGTGGTTGGTGGCGATAGTGCGGCCTGTTAGTTGCCATGGAGTGGCAGAATACATATCAACATTCACCAGCAGATGATCAGCAATCGAAAGGACTGCTGCCGCAAGCGAGAAGGTACAGGTTTCTGGGAAATAAGACACAATTTCGGCTGTCGAGCACGTAAAAAAGCTGCTGAAACAAGGTTGGAATAATTGCCAACGAAAATAGCAACCCACCTCCTAGAATCCACAAAGCAAGTGAATGGAATACGTCAACGAATCGAAGCCTGCCGCCGGGACCTGGGAATCGGCCGCTTGAATGGAAGTGTCATGTCAGTCGGAGTTTGCGGCGGAAAGAGTGGATTCCTGTCACAGCGAACAGACTTTGGTCACGGGCCGCGAAAAATCCGGCCTATGATGGGTCACCACCTTTTGCCTTCAGAGTCGTGTAGTCACTCTGGAGAAGTCTAGCTGATTGGCAATTGTCAGCTACAGATTGTCGAATTCTTCTCACGACCGCCTCGAGCATAATAATCGGTGCCGTTATTGTTGAATGAAAGTCAGCAATATCCCGATTCCCATCGACCCGACCGCCTAAGTGTTTGCAAGGCGCCTCAATGAGGTAGCATCGCAGCTCGCTGTGAATACTCATCCAGCTCGACCCCGGTCGTTCCGCCTCGCCCATCAAGACATATACAACAATGGCGAGGTTTTTGCGCCAGTCAGCGCAGCTCGCGCGAGCTGTCCGCATTGCGCAGCAGCCGATCACACGAATGCGACTCCAGCCGTCGACTTCGAGAATAGCACGACTGCGTCCGCAAGGCCCCCTGGCCGCCTATCGATCGCAATTCTACTCGACGAGTCACAAGCCAGAACCCCCAAAGAACGAGAAGAATCCAACGGGACAGGAGAAGAAGCCAGATGAGAAGCCAGGGGAGACAGATCCGGAGAAGCTCCGCGCCGCCAAAGAGGACTTGATACGGAAAGAATGGCCGCTGCCCGAGAATTGGGTGTATCTCACCGAGGAGGAGCTTGGAATGCTGCTCAAAATGGCTGAGAATGACAGGCTACCCCAGTTTCAAAAGGAATTCTTCATCAAAAGCGTTGAGGAGATGAGATTGCTGGGGGCTCCCAAGGAAATGAAGGAGCTTCTGGCTTCTTTGAAAGAGCGCAAGTTGAGGCTGTCCGTATCTGATATTAGCAAGGTACTTCGCGTCTCAACACAAGTCGCAAAGAGATTTTCCGACTACGAGGCAACGGTTATGATGCGCGAAGAAGAGGATGCGGCTAAGAAAGATTCACGAGGGGAGCCAAAAGAGGAGGGACAGGGAAAGCAGAGGGAGGAGTCGCATCGGAATCAGAACTCCGAGCCTGGAGAAGGTGGCCCTGGCGGATCTGGCAAGAACAAATGGCTCTTCGGCATGTTCAGCACCGGCGACCTGATTATGGCCGCTGTTGTTTGGGCGGTCATCCTGCCTTTCGTCGAATCCCTGCTCTTCGGCGCTGAGAAAGAGATCACCTGGCAAGAGTTACGCAGGAACTTCCTTGACAAGGGCCTCGTCAACAAGCTTGTGGTCATCAAGACAACGGGTCGCGTTCGTGTTGAGCTGAACCGCGAGGGAGTACAGTCGGTCTATGGAGGCAACGAAGGTATCAATCCCAACGTTCAGTATTACTTCTCCATCGGCTCTGTCGAGATGTTCGAGAAGCAACTCGAGGAGGCCCAGAGAGAGCTTGGGATTCCGCCCGCAGAGCGCATTCCAGTGAGCTATGCTAGCGAGGGCGGTATCATGCCTCTAGTCTACGCTTTTGGCCCGACTCTGCTTCTGGTTGGTCTGCTGTACTACACCACCAAGCAGATGGGTGGACGCGGAGGCAATCAGATGTTCGGGTTTGGTAAGAGCAGGGCGAAGAGGTTCAACCACGAGACGGCCATCAAAGTCAAGTTTGCTGACGTTGCTGGCATGGACGAGGCCAAAACCGAGATCATGGAGTTTGTCAGCTTCCTGAAGACCCCTGAACGGTTCGAGAGATTAGGTGCCAAGATCCCCCGCGGTGCCATCCTTGCTGGTCCCCCAGGTACTGGTAAGACGCTGTTGGCCAAGGCTACAGCTGGTGAATCTGGTGTTCCTTTCTTTAGCGTCAGTGGTTCCGAGTTTGTTGAAATGTTCGTCGGTGTCGGCCCTTCCAGAGTGCGTGACCTCTTTGCTACGGCTCGCAAGAACGCGCCTTGCATCATCTTTATCGACGAAATCGACGCCATTGGTCGTGCTAGACAAGAAGGTAACCGCATGGGGGGCAATGACGAGCGGGAGGCTACTCTCAACCAGATTCTCACGGAAATGGACGGTTTCAACACTCAAGAGCAGGTTGTCGTTCTCGCTGGTACCAATCGAGCCGACGTTCTCGACAAGGCGCTGATGCGCCCTGGTCGTTTCGACAGACACATCTTTATCGATCGTCCGACGATGAAGGGTCGTCAGGATATCTTCAAGGTCCATCTCAGCAAAGTCGTCACCAAGGAGGAGATGGAGCATCTGACAGGTCGTCTCGCAACTCTCACCCCAGGCTTTTCTGGTGCTGACATTGCCAACGCGGTGAACGAAGCAGCTCTCATTGGTAAACAATCTCCAGTCAGTTCTTAGTTGACGACTTGCTAACATGGGGCAGCTGCGCGTGCCAACGCCGAGTCCGTTGAGATGACGCACTTCGAGCAAGCCATTGAGCGTGTCATTGGTGGTCTCGAGCGCAAGTCTCTCGTGCTCAACCCGAAGGAGAAGAAGACCGTTGCCTACCACGAGGCTGGCCACGCTATTTGTGGCTGGTACTTCGAGCACGCCGATCCCCTTCTCAAGGTCTCCATCATCCCCCGCGGACAGGGAGCGCTCGGTTACGCCCAATACCTACCGGCAGGAGACGCTTACTTGATGACCGTTCAACAACTCATGGACCGCATGGCCATGACTTTGGGTGGACGCATCTCTGAGGAACTGCATTTCCCCACCGTCACGACGGGTGCCAGCGATGATTTCCGCAAGGTCACCCAGATGGCCCGCAAGATGGTTACGCAGTGGGGCATGTCGGAAAAGGTCGGTCCCCTGCACTTCGACGACGATCCGAACACCATCCAGAAGCCCTTCGCCGAGGCCACTGCGCAGGCCATCGATGCCGAGGTGCTTAGAATCGTAGAGCAGGCCTACGAGCAGTGTCGCAATCTATTGACCGAGAAGAAGCATGAGGTTGGTCTCGTGGCGGAAGAGCTGTTGAAGAAGGAGATGCTCACACGTGATGACCTGGTCCGTATTCTCGGACCCAGACCGTTTGGTGATAACCAGGAGTTCGAGAAGTACTTTGGCGGCCAGGGACAGAAGAGCGCGCCGCCACCGTTCCCCACGGAAGAGACGGACACTCCCGAGAACCCTCCCGTTTCCCCCACGCCTACCTTCAAGAGCCTGGAGGACGGCCAGGATAGCTCAAGAAGATGAGCAATTGGGGATGAGGCGTTGGGCCATGTACCGCAGTTTACATTGGATTGACTCAGGAAATACTCACCTCAGAGAAGCGTCCTCGGTAGGCCATGCGCGGGCCCAACAGTACGATTTGTTCTTTTCCTTAGTTCAAGGAAATAAAAGGCTCTCAACTCTGCCATGCACGGGCGGCTGTATAAGTATTAAAGGCATCATCATCACTGCATGCTGGAGTAGACGGTGGGGACTTCATGTGTACTTGTAGGGAACTGTAGATACATTAAGCTTGACTTTCTCAAAATACCAAGCGCTCTGCAGCGTCATATCAAAAAGATGTTGCATCGATCTATCTCAAGGCCTGAGGCGCAAGGTCTGTGAGGGATAGACCGCCGGCCTGACTGACTTGCCTGCACCGAGGTAGTGTGTCATCATTCGGGGGTAGGGGTACTATTGCTGGCTCACAATTTCAGTAAGCCGACCCGGCTAATAAATGACCTAAGGTAGCAAGAGAATCACAAATCTTGCCGATCTCGTAGCTACGAACGAACAGGCAGGTTCTACCCTAAGGTAGTTTACACAGCCCATCCATTCCGGTCCATCGCGCCGCTTCATAGTCTCGGTACAACAACGCATCCTGCAGTCATTTGCCGAAAATGTGTGAAGCAAATCGGTCAAAACCTTTTGACATCAGACATTACAAGTGGGTCAAGATTGTCAACAGCAGATACTATT
Source organism: Colletotrichum sansevieriae (assembly GCA_026260285.1). Lineage (NCBI taxonomy): Eukaryota > Fungi > Ascomycota > Sordariomycetes > Glomerellales > Glomerellaceae > Colletotrichum > Colletotrichum sansevieriae. The sequence continues at coordinate 36,092 of JAOQIF010000437.1, forward strand.
GGCCCAAAAAAAATGCTGCTGTTGGGAGAAAGAGAGAGCCTCTCTGCCCAAGCAGAATTTTCCGGGGGGCCGCACCAATGAGAGATGGCTTTGGCCGTGGCACTCCCGAGAAGCGCTGTTAACAGAAGTTGCGGTGGCTACCTTACTCTACGACAGTACCTAACTGCATGATACTGGCGCAGGCATATGCACGCGGCGACTTGGAGCGGTTCTTGACTCGGCGACGGTGACGGTGAAGGTCGCGGGGGGAAGGAACTATGAGGTTGTCGTCATCGTTCTGTTCCCTCTGCTCAGGAATCAATCGTCACATGCTGCGCAACTCTGTAACTTGTCTACGAGAAGGAAGCGAAATCACGACTAACGAGGAGACGTCGGCGTACGAAAGATTCCCGCGCTCGTCAACTTTGCCAGAGTACCAATCAAGCGGGGCCCGACTTGCTCTTGTTATTACTGCCTCTCAATCTAGCACCAGGATCGAATCCTCGCACACAGTTACAGAGTTGTCGACCCCTTCGCTCTTCGCTCTTTGCTCTTCGCTCCCCTCACTCTCACATCATTTCCTATCCTTAGTCTTCGCAGTGGCAGCTTGATTGCATTGCCTGAGAATTCCCTCGCGCCTCTTCAAGTTCTTCTCGTCGTGCAGTCCCACTTGGACTGCACTCGATGGTACTGATACGGATACCTCAACTTCCCCCTCCCCCCGGGAGCCCAGCCTTTGCCTTTTGCCTACCTTGTCTAGGTAGATCCATATCTACGTTCTTAAATACAACGACCACCACCACCACCCACACCTGCTTACCCTCCCAGTTATAGCCCAGGAGTCTTCCACTTGTATTCAATCTTGCTACCTACATTTTGGCGCTGCGGTCAATTCTGTCCATCAACCGGTTCGACATGATCACTCACTGGTCCCTCGCGTTTTGTTAAATTGTTGTTGAATTTCCTTGTCTTGCTTTTCGAGAGGCACTTTCTTTTCTGCACTTTCACAAATAAGTGAATCGAAAGGCGCTTGGATAACGACGAGATTGTCACACACTTCCACCCGACCAAGGCAACGGAATATCCGCCTCTCGCGGCGACCATACCAAACAACCATGGCGCCCAACACAGACGAGAAGACGGTCGAGCCACTTCCCAGGCGGACAACAGCAACCCAGAATGGCAACACCCACCGCCGCCGTCGGACGAGTTGGTGGAGGGTTCAGCTGTTTCGCGGCATGATCAACGATCTCAGGCGCCGAGCGCCATTTTACGTGAGCGATTGGATTGATGCGTGGGATTATCGTGTCGTGCCAGCGACGGTGTACATGTATTTTGCAAAGTATGTCTTGATGTTTTGTCTCGTCTCCTTGTCTGCACCCTTGCCGCGCGCAAGATCCTGGCGCATCGCCTACAGTACTGCACGTTGCTCCGACTTGCTTGTCTTCATCGAGCGTCATCGTGTGGATTGTGTATCCTTCGCGATGGCCTGAGTACTGACGCAGTTGACAGCATCTTACCCGCGCTAGCATTCTCTCTCGACATGTTCACAAACACTGGGTCGACGTATGGCGTCAACGAGGTCCTTTTGGCCTCTGTTCTCGGGTCTGTTGTCTTCGCCGTCCTTGCCTGCCAGCCTTTGGTTATTGTTGGCGTCACGGGCCCCATTACTGTGTTCAACTATACAGTATACGACATCATGAAGCCGACGGGGACGAACTATCTAGCGTTCATGTGCTGGATCGGTCTGTAAGTGTGGTCTACAAGCTCCGTTCTGGATCGCCTCCCCGCCTGCCTTCGACTTACAAGATTGCAGCTGGTCCCTCGTCTTCCATTGGATCCTCGCCATCACGAACTCGTGCAACTGGCTGCGCTATGTTACTCGTTTCCCCTGCGACATCTTCGGCTTCTACGTAGCCTGCATCTACATTCAAAAAGGCATCCAAGTTCTCGATCGTCTTGGTGATGCCGAGCCGTTTTATCTATCCATAGTTGCATCGCTACTCGTCTTCATGGTTGCATACGTTTGCGCTGGTGTTGGAGGGAGCAGTCTCTTCCACCACCACGTTCGGATATTCCTCAAAGACTACGGCACCCCCTTGACCCTGATCTTCTTCACCGGATTCGTCCACATCGGGCGGATGAAGCCGATCGATCTTGAGGTGCTACCGACAGGTATTGCGTTCATGCCAACTGCCGACAGAGGCTGGCTCGTTCACTTTTGGGATATCCCGGTTGGCGACATATTCCTCGCGATCCCGTTTGCAATCTTGCTGACGGTCCTGTTTTGGTTTGATCACAACGGTAGGGTGTCTCTCATCTTGGGGAGATTTACGCAGACGATGCTGACTTTTGAAAGTATCATCCTTGATCGCCCAGGGCACAGAATTTCCACTGCGAAAACCAGCTGGCTTCCACTGGGATCTATTCCTCCTCGGCCTTACCACCGGCGTCGCGGGCATCCTTGGCTTGCCCTTCCCGAACGGCCTCATTCCCCAAGCCCCCTTCCACACCGAATCTCTGACCGTGCGGAAATCCGAAGCTGAAGTCGACGAGAAGGGCGAATTCACCGGCAAACATGTCGTCAATGCGACACGTGTCGTCGAGCAGCGCGTATCGAACCTGGCCCAAGGCCTCTTGACTCTCGGCACGATGACGGGGCCGCTGCTTGTGGTGTTGCACCTTATCCCACACGGCGTGCTCGCCGGGTTGTTCTTCGTCATGGGTGTGCAGGCGCTCGAGGGGAACGGGATCACGCTGAAGCTTTTGTTCCTGGCGAGAGACAAGAACCTGACTCCGCCGAGTCACCCGCTGAACCAGATCCGCCGGCGCGCGGTGTGGGGGTTCGTGGCGATCGAGCTGATCGGGTTCGGGGCTACGTTTGCCATCACGCAAACGGTGGCCGCCGTGGGGTTCCCCGTGTTTATCATGTTGCTTATCCCGATCCGGGCGTGGATGTTGCCGAGATGGTTTTCGGCTCAGGAGCTGGGTGTCTTGGACGGGCCTACGGCTAGCCCGTTCACGATGGAGAGTTGTGGGGTGACGCAAGGTGTCGACTCGGAGGACTCGGATGGGACGAGATATGATGAGGGACCGAGCAGACAGGCGAGCGGAAGCGAGGGCGTTTCGAGGAGCGCGGAGGACGAGGCTGAGCTGGGACAGTCGAGGAGTGTGGAGTCGCTCGGAAGGGCCTCGAGAAGAGGTGGCCATGAGAGCGCGGCGGAATGACAATTTCAAAGACCCCACTAATGCGCGTCTTGCTTGCGAGAGGTTGTCTGGTGATCTGTGGAGGGCTTGATGTGTTTGCCGAGACTAGTGAGAAGCTGTAGACGAAGGGGGGAACGTCGAGAACTGTGTTCTTATGGGAAGCTACACAGAGCATACATAAGTGCTTGGGTTTTGAGGATGATCTGGAAATTTTGTCATCCGAGTCGCATTCTCATTTAAGTACGAGCGCGATACAAGTAGCACAAACAAAAGTAATTCAACAGTCACAGGTACGTTCGCTGGTCAGGAGAGCACATTGCGCAGCTGTACATCGCCCTACTCGTTCTTAATATCGGTGACGACCACTCCCAAGGAACTTGACAGCATTGATGATAACTCTGAAAGCCGCCAAAACTGCGAGTGGTGGAGACGACGGCGGCAGCAAAAATAGCACCAGTACTAAATCGAGACATCCAAAGCCTGTTTTGGAGCTAGAATAACAGAACCGCGCAGATGGGATTTGTGATAGCAGGATTGCAGGGTAATGAGGGATGATGTTCAAGGAACTTGGCCAACCTTGCATGCTTCTCGCCGGACAACGGGAGCCGTCGAAGCCAATACGGTTGGTCCCTCAGTTACGGCACAGTCGTATGCATTCAATTCGAGAACGTTTTGTCAGTGCCAACGTAGTCTTGCAAAGGGCGTTTTGGGCTGCACATTGATTCTTAGGAAGATTACGAAATCCCTGTTATCACTGTCGAGTACCTCAATACACCCTGGCTTGCTAAGCCAGGTTTTCCAAAAGCAACGCACAATTTCAGACCTGCCTTTAGATTTCATGATCAAGTCATTTTGTGCATGTAGAATATAAATGCTGTTACGAGCAAACGTACTGGGATTTCCGGCACTGCTACGACCAGTTACAGATCGAGGTCTGGGTGTGCCGTTTAGCAATGCGATTGATGAAATGAGAGAAGCGGGGAGAACACAGACTGCCTAGTATCATATCGAGACACGGGGTTCAACCCCAATCGGTCAACTCAATCTCATGTTGCCTCATTCTTCCAGAAGGCCCGGTTGCTTTGCGCAGATATCACATCCCGTTGAGGGAGCAAGAAGAGAACGAGCTCGTCACAAGTTCCTGGAACAAATCAAGGCGGCAGAGAGGGCAGCGATCAGGCGCCACAACAAAGAAGGCGCAATGTGTTTAGCAGAGGAATACGAGATTGTGCACCTGTCCGATGGTCTTGCTCTTTCATCCGGCCCACAACCCTTGCCACTTGAGGCAATTGACAGGAGGGCCTGGAGGGGAGCCTGCGAACCATACGCTTGGCTCCTGACCAGGAAAGGTGTTGAGGGGGCGGTTCCGGAGGGTAGCCAATCTCTGTTGTAAGCTAGCCACCCACTCGAGCAGTGTTGACCACACCCAACCCATGGGTGTTATCCATAGGCTAGCAAAAATGTTTTCTTTCCCGAAAGCGATGCTTCTAGTCTGCACAAAGCGCTGTGAGTTTTGCGTCTCTTCCTCGAGACTTTTCAATTGTTTCGCATGTTCGTCGTCTTACTCTCCTATGTGGCGCTTCCGGTAGATCAGGCTCGCAGAATGGGGGTGTCTTCGAGGTTGGTGGTGAGGGGTAAATGCAGTCAGCTATGAGAGAAGGGGAATATTGGACTTGGCGCTGCTAATAGATAAGGTCGCATGCTTGGGTTGCTGTGATCTCTATCGGTTTTAATGCCATTCCACAGCGACGGGGACCATTCAGCTTGGAACACAACGGGGGACGAGATCTGAAAGGAATATGTCGTAGGGAAGCTGCCCCAAGCCCTTCCCCCATGTAAATCATTGTGTGTCTGTCTGTATGCGTCTAAGAGTAAGGACTGTTCGTGTCCGATGTGGCCAAACTCCGCACTCCGTCTTCCGGCCTTCGAAGCTCAAGTACAAGATACTGTCCAAAACTGCTTAAACAAGGCCGAGTGGTATCTTTGTGGTTGGAAACTCCCGGTTGATACTCTCAGATTTTGCTGGTCGTAAATGAAAGTGTTGAAGGAAATTATAAGTCCGATATGAGGCGCGCCTTAGTTTCTAACTCGGAAGCGTCTGCATGAGACTCTTAAACTTGAACTTGTTACACGAGCAGAGCAACAAATCCAGCGAGGAGGACGGGACTCAACCCGGCTCCGATCTTCCCCGCGCCGCTGCCGGGAACGGTGGCCGGGCTCAAGGTCGAGGGCCCAACTGGGGTTTTGGTGGGAGCGACACTGTGTTGAGGTGTGGAGACGGGTGTAATGCCCGCGATGGTGGTTTCGGCCGGGGCCGTAACGACGATGACTGTTGTGGTGCCGTCGTGGTGAGGAGGCTCAAGGGTGAGGGTGACGGTTGGCTTGGGCGGTTCCGGGGTGTGCTCGATGGTGGTTTTGTTGTGGTAGCTTGGCTTGGGAGGCTTCGGGGGTTTTTGTGGACGTCACGATGATTGTCTCTGGTGGGCAAGAAGTGGTGTTGACAGGAGGGGGATGCGTCTTGGTTGTTGTGTAGGGGGGCGGTTGGTGGGTTGTGATGGTGCAGGGACAGTCTGAGGGTTTATTAGTTGAGGCGAGATGATAGGGAGAACAGGAACCAAGGCATACTGGTGATGGTGAGGGTTGTTGCCGTGGTTGCGGTGTAAGTCACATTATGGTGGACAAAAGTCGTGGGAGACTGATTTTTTTCTTGTTAGTCTTCAACGAACCAAGAGAGGATAAGAGGAGACCTACGGGGCAGTACGTCTCATAGGCCGTCGTCACAACCATGGTGTAAAAGGTATGAACATCGGTTCCCCAGGCGTTGGCAAGCGAGACGAGCCCGGCCGTGGGCCCAAACAACTGTATCAACTTCATCGTGAGCGAAAACGAGTGGTGCTGTTGAACGAGCGTGGTATGCCGAGGCTCAAGCGACTGTCAGTTGTGTGCGAAGTCAGACTGTCAACTATGCGATGCGAGCGCGACTGATCACTGGGATCGGCTGAGTCGAAGAACTTGCTCGCCTTATATGTCATGAAGGCGGGGGACGTCGGGCGAAAAGAATCATCACGAAGGTGGTGAGCCCGCCGTCCCTGGCACCCGAGCTTACACAAACCCCGGTTCTTTGGCCTCGCCCCAGCTCTGGGGTCGCGTTTACTTGCCATACCATTTTGGGTTCTTCTAGATGGTCTCGATAACGACCCGGACTGGCAGATGTGATGACTTCTGCGTACCTCGCAGATGGCATGCACCCGTTCCGGAAAGAGCGAGGAGGCGGTAGAATGCAACTCTGTGGAGTTTACAGCTACGATACGAGGCGGTCTTCATCATGACAGGTGCTGCCGGTCCGATTTGCGCGATGACTGTCCCTTTTGAGTCGCCCACGCCATTCGGAAGCCTTCTCTCCATTGGGCCGGCCACTTCATTGAATTCCTTTTGGGCAAGTGACAGAAATATAGCAGAGTGGGAGCGGCGATTCGTGTTTGCGGCCATAACGTTGCTGTCCTGGGAAGTATTGCACCAAATCCACGGGATCACGACACTTGCCTAAGCAGGACGGGGAAATGGTAGGTCAGAACGTGGAGTTCCGTTCATGGTCTGGGCATCGCTAAACGATCCCTCGTGTCCGCAGCGCGATAAGCCCCCGAGATTGGGTCACTCGACCGCATGAAAGTAGGGAATGCGGTCTTTTTGTCACCTAGGAAGTTAGAATGCTGCCGAAATCAACGTTGGTCAGACTGGACTCGTGTTCGGCGCAGTTTGACCCTTTGCGAGCTCCGGGTTGACTGAACATCGCACCACTGCCTGCCTGATGAAAGTCGAAAATTGGCGCAGCATTGTAGTAAGCCGCGTCGCTGCAAGGGACGCCGTCATTGAGGCTACACGCCTCCGCGAGTGAGTACAGCATTTAGGACACTTGCCTGATTGTTCTTGGGTTTCGCAACTTGTGTAAGACAGCAATGGCACTGTTTGAAGGTGTGCCAGGTCTGCATGTAATCGTCACAGACTCGGAAGAGACTTGTCTCTGTCGAGAGGATGGATAGAACAATGTAGAGACCAATGCCGACCAGTGCCAGTGCCCCAGTGTCGAAGGCCAAAGTCACGGAAGCCCGACACATACCTCGTCGGCGTTTCTGACAACCCAGGCTTTGTCTGAAGCCGCTGCAGGACTACCTGCTCCGCACAAAACAACATTCTGTTCACAACATGTCGTCGTTTCTGTACCTTGGGTGATACTGGCAAGCTGCTCCCCCGAGGTCGGCCGGCTCGAGTAGGTTGTTATGTTGGCAAGCAGATCTGCAACCCATTACCCATGTTTTGTTTGGTGGGTGTTGGTGGTATTCGGGTGTCTTAGTCCCAATGGCCACATGGTCGTCGTCAAGTAGATCTGAAAAAGACAACGACAAACATGAGAGAAAATCTAGAAGGGAGAGGTGTCTTGTAGCCCACAGTCGTCTACCTTGTAAGTGCCCACCAGCATGAACATCTGCCCCAGAATCCCTCAGCTCGATCGATTAGCTAGCAAGCAGGGAACTCCCCGAGGCGCGATGATGGATATGCGTGGGCTCGTCTGTCTACCTATCTAGATTTCATGCTCTAGGTTCAGAGGGAATTGATCAATGGGTTGTTATTGCTCACGATGCCCCTCGCGCGTGGCGGAAGACTTTTGGACAGACCTCGGCCGATAACTCAGTGCTTGGGATGAAGGTGCTGTGTTTGGTATGGTGGCCAAGAAATGCAAGAAGGAAGATTCTTCTATTCTCCACGGTCTTGTCTTGTCTTGCTAATGTCTCAATTCGGCTGTTTTGGGCGGAAATCTGGGAACTGTTGTGCATAGTGCTGTCCTCGAAGAGGGGGCACGGGCTCTAGATGATGGTGAATGCCGGGGTGACAATGGATGTAATGAAGTCAGAGGCTGTCACCGGCATCTTGGGGCTTCTCCCCGGTCTGGTCTGGCGTTGTGCAGTGTCCAATCTTCTGTGGCAATGGTGACGGCGTCTGGTTTGGCGACGCCAGGTTGCGTTGTTCCACTGGCGAATGCAACGGCAGTCCGGTGGAGAGGAAGTCTCGTGGAGGGTGTGAGGCAATTCCACATGCACTAGGCCCAGCAACGTCAGCAAGACAGACCGAGTGCTGAGGAATCGATGACAAGCGGGCATCCGCATCCGCACCCGCACCCGCCAGAGGCAAGAGGGGACAAGTTCTGCAAGACAATGAAAACCGGGGACTGGGAAGAAATCAGTGGGAGACATCCTAGGTCTGTCGTGTTGACGGAGGAGAGGAAGGCCCGCACGATTGCCGTTCCCCGAACGGACACCAAGTCCGTTCGGAGCAGGCTCGCATGGTATGGAAGACGCCCCGTCCGTGGCCGTTTACACTAGTTTTGATTCCACTATTACTATACGCATTCCGTACCACAGATGATAGTAGAGTAAAAGTTGTGCACGAGGGCTGTGATTCCGTCCGCAAAGTGAGGGATTGTCAGTGGCGCCCGGGTGGTCTCGAACGGTCCCCGTTCCAATGATCAACGACGGGCCGCCAAGGACATGTGCATGCGACATGCGACCTCTGCCAGCTGGCGTTACGCTATACCTGACTGCGTCGATCCCAGAAGAAAGCACGTGTGTTTGAGACGACGCTGGGGAAAAGATGTTCGCTAGGAAGAAGCCGATACAACGCGGTCTAGGATTTCTGTTGAGCTGGGACACAGACCGATCTGACGGAAGCAGTGATTGACAGCACATCTCTCACCTTTAAAAAAATACCTTAGATGTGAGCTTGTGATTGTGAACCACGAACCTTGCAGCCTTGCGAGGACTAATATTCCTGGTTCATTAGGCCGCGGCACTGACTGGTTTCTTCCTCGCTCGTTCACCGGAGAGGCCTCTCGTCATTCCGTTGTCAGCATTATTCGTGATGATCTACCCGCTCTACCTTAGTAAAGGTCACTAGACTCATGTCAAACCGAGTTTTCGAACTCGGGGTGACAGTGACTCGACCTTCCGCTCGACCTGCAGCAAGATGAGGTACTTCGTACATGGGATGACTCGGGCAATAAGGAAAAGAGAGAAGGAACAAAAAATCCCGCGAAAATTCCACTTGGACCAACCATGACGCTCCAAAGTCCAGACCAGGGAACCCACACCTGGCCACATGCAGGGGCAGTAACACTGGCAAACCGGGTCTGCAGGCACAAAACTTGTTCCTGGCGGAATGGCATCGGGGCAGTGTCCGGACAAATCTGTCTGGTCGTCGCTACCACAGTCGTCTCCTTTTCTGTTAGTGGAGTCTCCACAGAGCCACAGCAGTCTCTATCACGGCATGCATCTGCTTTTCGTTCCTGTACAAACTGGGTACAGTATCAAGCTCACCACGCACTCGGAATGGGATCGGCAGGCACAGGCCCACTCCTCCCCCCTTTCCCCTTCACACCGTTTCTTCCCTCCTTGTGTCTAAGGTACTCCAGGAAGTACCTACGTGTAGGAAGCAGTTTCCCAGTTACAAACTCCAGTCTATTCTCCCGAAACAGATCCTTGACTTGCTAAAAATCTGGCCAGCGACAAAGTGCCACGGTCCCAACACCGCGAGCTGGGTCTTCTTCCCCCGATTCGCCCATCGAGGTCAGAGCCCCGATTCTTCTGGTTTCTCTCTCTGAAGTGTCTTCGCCTTTCCCCTCTTGCTCCTCCGAATGTACCTTCGCCAAGTCCCTTACCCTCGGTGACGATTCGTTGGAGATGGAGTCTGTCAGGGCGCAAAGAGGCATTTTCCGGGCGTCGTGGCATCGTCTGTGTCGCAGGAGGATTCGAACCGAGATAGAAGTCGCTTCGGTGCCAGCCAGGCCGATGGCGATATGACGCCGTCGTCATTTCTTTTTCCCTCCGGCTCACAATAGACCAGGTTTCTTTCTGCTCTAGTGAGCAATCCAGACTCGAATCCTTCGGTTCTGGAGTCGACAGCAATTCGGATGCTGTCATCCAATGTTCCAAAAAAGCCTCGACGCAACGGCAGCTTGTCTGCTGTCGTCTGTTGTTTTTCGTCTCTTCCCCCTTCCCCTGGTATGGGTGTTGTCGCGCCCAAAGCGGTCGTCACATTGATCGACTACGTGTTCCTGCGGCAGACCAGATGAACCAGCGCGGCGGGAACTTGGGCCCTGTTTACTGCCTTGGCTGCACCCAAGTGGCATAGCCAGCACGGCACTCCCGCGCGTTCCCTTCCCATCTTCCGTGCCGGCTGCACTGTCCGGGCTTCCTCGTCCACACCGGCCAGGGGGTTTCTCGGTACTGGCCGGCACATCTTTCCCATCTCGTCACACCAGCCCGAGTCTCGGCCAGGGGGCTCAGCCCTCACAACTGGGCAACTGGGCCAGCCCGGGGAGTCAAGGAACTCCCCCCGTCCGTGGATCCTTATTATGGAGCCTGAGTACTTCTAGCCCTGCTCGACTACGAATCATGAGCCGCGGCGCTAAATTGCTTACTGGGCTGCCTTGAACCGCGCTTTCTTGGCCCAAAGATTCTGGTCTCCTCCTTGCCCTGTCAGGGCACGCCACGCGGAGTTGGTCCCTGGTGTCAGGTGCCAGGCACATTCACCCCGATGTCGACCAATGACGCTGCGAAAGTGGCCTCTAAACGCAGACGCATCCTGCAGCTAAGGAAAAAAACCAAAACCGCCCCGAAAGGCTGACGTCCGCGACCATCAAGAACACTGCGTCTTGCCGGCATGCACATCCAGGAAGACGTACTGCGTACTTGGACTACTTCTCACTATACCACAGACAAGTACACAACTTGCGGATGCCATGCTGCAAAGCTAGGGCTAATGGACTCGAGGCACAGACGCCATGCCCTGGACTCGAAATACACGAGTGCCGAATCCCTCCACCACCCGCACCCGCACCGCTTGGTCCGAGCCCGTCCCTTGACGCCAACGCCAGGTACCCGTCTTCCTGGCCGCGTCGTCCCCCTTCTTCCCATTTCCGCCGCCGAATCCGTGCTCTAGCCTCCGAAGGGGGCGTCCTTGGCACGAACACGAAAAGGAATCCCAATGCACAGCCTGAAAACATCCCCCAAGAATAGGTGCAGAATGGGGTCCTCGAAATAACCTGACCTGACGAAATGGAGGCCAACGGATCTGTCTTTCATGTCGTTTGGGCTGATCCCCCTGTTCCACCCTCCAGACTACGGGTCAAAGCCAGTCTCTAGGTAGGAAGTAAAGCTGGCCTGTACTCTACCTAGGATACATGTTGCGGTCCAGAACCCCAGGTTGGGTATGCGCAATGTAGGTCCCCAAGGATGGTGGCCCAGCAGGTCCAGACTGGAAAATTCTGAGCCTGATGAGGCCGTTAATACACGGACACGTCCAATCATGGTTGGCAAGTTACAACGGCCATGTACAAGTTACAAACCGCCATTGCATCCAATTTCCAAGACCACTCTCCGATGGGGGCATGCTCCATGCATCTCTGGGAAACACCCTCGGGCGGAGTCTCCACCACAGAAGGTCGACGTTTCCTTGACGCCTCCCAGCTCCAGAGCTCCCCACCACCGTCTTTAATGGGACCGGACATGTCTTTTTTCACTCATCCTCTCATTAGACGTATAAGTATGGCCCCGTCTCCGTAAGGCCTTTCCCTCTCCGGTTTCGATTCTCCATCCTCATCACTATCCTTCAGTGGCCGAGCCTCAAACACACTTGTCTTTTCAGACATTCTTCTTTTCAAACTCACAGCTTTTCCCTCTTTCGAAAGCTTACCAAACACACTTCAACGGCCCCGGTCCGTTCAACTCTCGAGTTCACATTTCTCCCACATCACCCACCTCGGGCAACTTGTCGTTCTGAGATCCAGCCAGCGGCTTGTATCTTCGTAACTAAATACCATCCTGAATCTGTGAAACAGTTGTAGACAACGTTTACAGTTCGCTTCCAACTCGACGTACACCAACATCAACACCAACACACCAATTCCCAAGTCCAAAATGCAGTTCAGCACTTTCGCCCTCCTCGGCTCTGCCGCCATGGCCGTCGCCGGCAACACCGTCACCTTCAAGTCCCTCGATGACGTTGACCGTACCGTCCACTTCATTGCCAACGCCGGTTTGGCTGCTGTCGAGTCTGTCAAGGTTCCCGGCAAGGGCACCATCAAGGTCGATATCCCCGAGGCCTGGATTGGCAACTGGTACTCCGTCTCTGACGGCGAGGAGAACACCACCGGTATGCTCGGCGAGGTTGCCTTCAATGGCTGGAACGGCCTGACCTACTTCGACGTCTCCGCCATCGTCGACCCCAACGACCACAACGGTGTCAAGAAGATGTACCCCGCCTCCGCCCAGACTCCCACGTCTGGCTGCGACTGCTATCCCTGCAACGAGGCCTACTACCTCCCCGACGATGTCCAGACCAAGGTCACCTCCGAGACCGACCTCGTCACAACCCTCGGTAACAACTGCGTCAGCACCTCCAAGCGTGACGTTGAGCACGAGCAGACCGAGAGCGTCAAGCGTGATTTCGTCCTCGGCAAGCACTAAGCAAGCTGTCGAGAGCTTATAGAGCTTCTTGTCATTTCTTTCATTTCCGATCTTGCTGCCACCAGCGTTGAGCGCTACGACTTGATGACTTTTTCACGATGAGCCAACGAACCCTCAAAAAGTTCAGCGATTCATCTTTTGTGCGATCTTGTTTTTCCGGTATACAAAAAAAAAACAGATACCCCAACAACAAACCAACAACAGCGAGGCTTCGCCGGGGGAAGCTTCTGGGTTATGGAGCATCAATCCTCTGTTTTAACCATATTCGACAATCGGGGCGTTTACATCCGAGAACGGAGCAATTGGAGCAATTCAGGCGTTTCCCTTCCCCCCGCAAAAGCGAGACCAAACGTCAACTGGCTTACACTACATCGAAGCCGTGCCTCGCAATTTGTGTGTGAGAGCTTCTGTCTAATGGATCTATCCATTCAGGATGAAGGATTTCACATGTCGTCTTGCTACTTGCGCAATACATCTAGGAAACTTTGGTTTTTTATAAACCTTTGTGTGCCTATCAGGGAGTTGCAAAAACCTTCAGAACAAGACATCAGAAACCTAACATAACGTTTAAAAAAAACGTCGCTGTTTCCCCCTTAACGCTGAGGTGACTAGACCATGTCTGTCATGAGGTCTTTGGGCCCGGCTGGTTCATTCGTCTCAACTCGTGTACTTTGATTGTATCTAAAATGAAGGGGGTTTGACTCGGGTCTTCAGTTGCTGGGGGACGTCATGTCCGGCGGCGTCCGTGCCATGGCTGAGATCTCCATCCCTTCTCTTTGCGGAAATCTACCGCCGCAATTAGTGTAACGAATTGTCAGTCCAGAGAACATGTGCCGCGCGCCTGAACCTCCCTTCAACTCTCATTCGCGATTCCAATGACGAGTACGCGACGATTGACATGTCCCCCTTGTTTCTCCCCCACTGTGAACGGGATGAACGCAACAAAACCATAGATTTAAAACGAAACGAACGGACCTCATCCTGGGTTCGCGCACGTTTCAACTGCAGTGCGCCTGTTTTTCCTTCTCCCCTTTCCCGAAAAGCAAACGTCGCACTACCTACGCTCTGGTAGAAAAGAAATGGGGGTGGAAGTTTTGCCGCGACCCGGGTTGACGAAGCGTCCAGGGTCTTTGATAGGACAGCGGCAGCCAAGAGACCGAGCTGTGATTGGTCAGTCGTGGCCTGGTGTAAGACGACTGAAAAAGCCACTGCTGCTATCCTAATTTTCGCCTTCGACGAATCTCAAGGTTGCCGGGAAGCCAACGAAGTGGACGGACTCAACCTACAGTGTTGTGCGAATGACCCGAGTATATGGATCCGACGACGGGTCCAATATTCGAACGAAACTTTCGGGTGCGCGGGACCGGCCAGAAACATGCGGAAACCCTTCCACGTCCTCCAGAACGACGAGGTACACGTAGGATCCGACGAGCTATGGCGTGCGGCTGGTGGCCTCTGGATGGCTGCGGAAAGCCGAGTTCCACTGTCCTTCGAGGCGGATAAGGTCCGCCACCCTGGGCAACAGTAGGCGGCAGGGCCACTCCTCCGGCTGACATCAGAGCTGCTGTGAGAGACGCCGTGGGTAGGCTGACCAGAATTCGCGGTTGGGTACATTGAGGGGTTTAACAACTCCAATTTTCGGTCATCGTGCTGGGTAGGGCACTGGTGGCTGCACGTGGTGTGACTAGAATCGTGTCAAGTTGCAACACAACGCTGATGCTCTCAAGACATCTGCAGGTTCAACAATGCGCGGGCTTAATACTATCAAGAGGAGGTTTCGCCGACCCATCTTTCCTCTAGCGCTTGAAGCTGTACGATCAGGGCACGTTTCTTGTTGTTGAGTGGTTCAAAAGAGTAGCGGTGCACCGGTTGTATGCTCTCTTATATTTAAAAGAGTAATGGCAGCGTCTGGTGCTTGCCATGGAATGAAAGAACAGTCGGAAATACTCTCTTAACGATTCGGCAAGATTCGCAAGGTAATAATGAGAGTCATCGAAGGAGCTCATTCTTCTTCTTCTCACATGGTCTTCGTGATGTTTGCCTCGACATATGTCTTCTCGAACTCTGGAATCAAGGATTCAATATGATTGGCAAAGTCGGCAGATGCCATTCGGGCCACAGCAGGGAGACACATTGGCAGTCGTCGCCCTCGAGGTTGTCTAGCGCGCATCCACCTCGGCTATCAATACCGGAAGCCGTTTTCGTTTCAAAATGCTAGTTGAATAGCTGTTACCAGCTCGAACAGCAACACTCAAAGATGTGGCTCAACCCGCAAAACTCCTTCGAAGTCGCTACAGGGTCTATCTTAGTACGCCATGCCAGAAATGTTACAGGCACCGATACAACTATCTTCATTGCCGATATTTCAAGTATATGCTTACTCTACTTACTTTGAAGGTGAGTACGCCATCCTCATGAGAAGCTGACCGGCGTTGCGGCGGCAGTCATTGCCATGCCGGCCGGCGTCGGTGACGTGGCCCACCCGGGCCGGAAGGGACCCGCTTCTGGGCATCCCGAGATGGATGCAAACTCGCGTAATTCCGTGAAAGGGCTGGGTTCTTCGACTCTCATGACATTCGACCTTTTCAAGACTTGCTGGCACTTTAAAAGTCGATACAACACATCTTTCTCGGGAATCGAGTCGCAACTCGAATTTTCAGCAAGAACCTTAGAGTTCGGAGTTGGATACACGAATAAAAAGGAGCATAGTGCCGCAAAGAACATTCAATCTTGAACGCACGATGAAGGTTCTGCAGTACCGTCAGCTGGCTGCGCCGCTGGCTCTATTCGTCCTCCCACAGACTTCGGCCATCGTTCGGACGTCTTGGTCCTCATCGCTCTTTAAGTCAAACGCGCGGCTCGTCTGGAGTGAACTAACTGGATGCTCCCCAGACCCCACATCATCGGCCTTCGCGCTCCAGATGCGGAGGCGAAGATGAATTGCCCCTCTCCGTAATGAGTTCTCCACACGCAGTCGTTCCATGGCGTGTTGAGCTAGATCTGTAATGACTAAACAGGGCAGCAGTTGTCGCACCATTATTCGATTCTTGCGCTTTTCATTCATCAGATACGTTGCGCTTGTGCAATGACACCCGGCGGGATGCTACCATCTTCTTTCGGACAGCGAGATGTCCGGGCCACACCAAGCTGCGGATCGGGCAAGTAGGTAGGTCATCGGAGCTGGCCCAAGTCCTATAATCTCCGACTGGACTGCATGGGTTGGGTGAAGAACTCCTTTGGCATCATTGCCTTTCATCGTTTGAACTCATAATTATAACCTCTAAATGTGGTGGTGATGACGTCAACGTCTGGGGAAATGACCCAGCCTAACCTCAGATGGTGCATCACCCCACCATCGCCGGGGGCTCAAACCGCGCGCCCTGCTTATTACTTACCCGCTTCTAGCCACCCTATGGGGAGACATCCGAATGCAAACTCGATCGTGTGCTCTCCTTTCACGGATGCCTTATTTGTAAGCCGGCCTACTTCCAAACGGCCCCCCTGCTACGATACTTAACTAAGGTTATCTCGCAACCCGAATTCCCCTATGCTTGTCTAGACTATGATGAGATTGTTCCCTGCGTCCAAGACAATCTCAAGTTTCACCTTCGTTACCCATCGGACATATTTGCTCAACTTTACGCGATCGATTAACATGGCAACTGCATACAAGATCAAAGTCCCGGTGACTAACACGGGTCTGTGGAAGTTCAAGCAGCAAGAGGCTTCCGCAAATACAGTATCCGAGCTTCTCCAGGAAGATCTTCAAGTACGGCGTACTCACAAAACGGCCACGAGCAATGTAACTGATGCTAAGGACTACGCAGAAACACCATGTGTTCTTCAATGCGGATGGATTTCACAACCACGTAGGTATCGTCACGTATGGCTAGAACTTCCCTCACACCGATTTAGATTCCCCATCACTTGCTAGCTCTATATGGCACTGGGGCCGATCCAGAGACCATTCAAGTGGCATGGAAAGAAAACGAAAACTACCAGAGGCCAGCGAAAGATCCCAGCAACAGCATCTCAGATGAACTCCACGACTGGGAGAAAGCAAAGCAGTACCTTGGCAAGGAGAAGCATTACCCAGACTTCCTCCTCTTCTTCCAGCGCGAGATTGAGAAGAAGGGATGGCAGGACGTCCTGAACGAGTACATGTTTCAAGGCGACGAACGCGCCAATGATATGTTTCAGCGCATGTATGCTGGCTTCCTGCATCCCATCATCCAGCTCATGTACGGGGTCGAGTGGGAACAGCCCGCCATCGTCGCCGAAGCTTTGGCCGAGGCCTCTGTGCACAAGAACCAGCTCGGTCCTGTTTTCGACGACGCCGAGAAGCGCGGTAAGTCCGCAAAGACGCCGATGCCGTCTTTTATGGACTTGATCAATGAGATTCGAGGGAACGAGAAGCTAGCGAATGCTGTGCAAATGGAGGACTCGAACAAGATCTACGACGGCATTCTCAAGCGCGCACCGGAGGAGATGCTCCAAATTGTCGGCAAGGTCAAGATCACACCGGAAGAGCTGGACGAGAGGACGGCGGAGATGTTTCACGCGAATGTGTACACTGCTGCGAATGCGGCGTTGAAGCCTGGGAAGGAGACCAAGTGGGACTTTTTCCTGATGTGAGTTTCTGAGTACTTCTCGCACAAGAGAGGGGTTATTGACTTCGAGACAGCCACCACGTCAACGCATCGCCAATCTTCTTGAGTCTCAACTCCCAGACGTGGATCTCCACGGAGAACAAAATTCGCTTGCTGGAGTACAAGATTCGCATGGATCTCATTCAATATGCAGCCCGCGGCAGTCCCCAAATCCGCGCCGACGCTATCAGGTCCTACCGCCCAAAAGATAAGGACCAGAACCGACCACTCGTTACCAGCCCTGCAGGTAAGAAGCCCTTCAAATTTCATCCGAGCGGTAATCTGGTCGACTTACAAATCATACAAGACCTTTTGCAGAGATTTCACAAGATTCTTGATGACGGCCACACAATCAAGGTGGTACGGGCTCTCGGGATCTGCCAAGAGCTATCTGCCAAGTACAGCGGCAAGCCGTGGATCAAGATAATGAACGAAGACGACTGGGTCAGGCTGCACTACTCTGTTCTGGATGGGACGGAGCACTCAGGGACAAAGTGGGTTCGCACGGCCGGTCTGGAGGAGGCATGGAAGGTTGGTGATGGACTAGCAGAACCGCTTAAAACAACTGCTAATATCTCCCAGGACATACCATCTCGTGACTCTTCAAAATTGTAGTGCAAGGTTACAAGTATTCCGGTACGGTAAGACCGACTTCCATGCGGCTAGGACGAACATCTGGGGATTTCCTTCACGGACGGAGAGGAGAGTCACAGAGGAGCAGATGAGACCCCAGAGGGGCCTGCTGTTTTATTTTGATTGACTAGATGCCCGGGCCTCTTGGTTCAGGTGATTCAAATATCCAGCTACTCCTCACACGATGATATGGCCGGGTCGCTATGCGCTGTCGTGACAAGCATTTGAGCAGCATGATATGCGGGAAAACTGTCAGAACGGGGTATACATTGTAATTTTATCTAGTCCAGTCCAATCCACTCATCTCCGTCAGAATCGTTTTGGCCATCTTCGGCATCGCCGCCGATAGCTAGCGGCTTGCCTGGGGTATTGAAAGCCGCCAGATCTAGCATCTTTGATCCGCTGGACTCCTTCTCCTTGACCTGGCCAAGTAAGTAGTCAACCATGTAAACGTTATCGTCCGCAAGCCTCCTGATTTCGTCGCGCATCCTTGCGACGGCTCTGGACACCACCCGCAACTCCACGTCAACCTTGCTTCTGTGCTGCGTGAGCCAAGCGCCGTGCTTGTCGACGAGCGCCTTAACCCAGAGCAGACAGAATTCAATGTGCGGCGTCTCCTCAGTCTGCGCGGCCACGAAGCGGAGCAACCTTGGGACGTACACCGTGGGCATGTCTTCAACGACAAGGGGAATATCGCTGTGAGGTATCGAGAGGAACACGCGCTTGATCAGACCGGCCTCGTTGAGACGGAAGGCCATGACGAGAGCCTTGAGGTAGTCCTTCTCGCTCTCGAGGACGGACAGAGTGGACGCAGGTGTGATCTCCATGTTCAGATCGAAAGGATCGAATTGCAGGAGGTTATCGAGACTGTAGATGAGCAGACCCTCTGTAGAGGCTGCGCAGAAAGCGGTTCCGGTGGGTGCGAACGCCACGCCTGATACGCGCACTTCGGGCTGCTTCTTCCGTGCAGAGGGGTCGCCGCGCTTGGACCCAGGTAGGGAGTTGTCGATTCTGTCCTCACGATCCGAGGCTTCTTGATCGTCGAGCATGTCTTCGGGACCGGCTTCGGTGAGGCGCTTGCTGTTGAGGAATTCTTGGGTTCCTGACAGGGACAGGTTGACACTGACGGTGAATTTCTTCAGCAGCACCATGGTGTGAACAGAGTACAGACAGATATACTTGCTGTTGCCGCCGGCAAGCAAACAGCTTCCATCTGTGCTGTACCGAATTGTGTTGAAGCTCTTCGTACCTGCTACGTTGGCAGCTGTCCTCCGGTCAGTGATCTTGCGCCCGCCGGATACATCACGACGGCCGTCGACACCAGACACCTGCTCTGCATCTTGAATGGACCAGAATGACAGCTGACCGTCCAGGGTCGATACTGCGAGCTGGAGCGAGTCAGGGCGCACAGCGATGTCCAATACATCGGCCTGTAGTTGAAGAGGCTCGCTGGTCTGTGTCCTGTTGAAAATTGACCATACTCTCGCGGTACGATCCCAGCTGCCGCTGATGAGAGAATCTCCGTTTGGTGTGAAAGCCAAAGCTGATACGGGTCCCTCGTGTCCAGAAAGCTGGTCCAAGAGCTGACCTGTTTGCACAGACCAGATGTGTATGTCAAAAGAATCAAGAGATCCGGCGGCAACGACTTCGCCACTTGGGTCAACGGCCATACAAGACCAAGATAGCCTCGTTGGGGCTGTAAATGTCCTAAAGTTCCTGTATCTGATCAAATCCCATGCTCTCACCGAGCCGTCCAGACTTGATGTGAAAAGGACGTTTCCCTTCTTTGAAAACTCGCAGGCCGTTACACCGCTGGTATGTTCCGTGAAAGTCACGATGCAGAACCCTGACTCCACATCCCATACTTTGATTTTGCCGTCATCGGCGATCGTGACGATGCGCTGTCCGTCGGGAGAGTACACTAAAGAGTTCATAGAATCAAAGTGACCCTGCTGCTTTAGGATATAGGATTCGGACTGCCACTCCCAGACCAGAAGCTGTCCAAGTTTCGACGCGCCAAACGCCAGCCATTCTCCACTTTTGTTGATTGTGACGAAGTCGATGTTATTTTGGGAGATATTGAGGGTGTGGATCATGTTGAAGTCGGGCATCTCGTACAGGCCGAAGGTACCGTTCGAAAAGCCGGCGACAAGCAGGTTCGACTCAGCATGGTAGGTCGCACACCGGACGTGTGCGCTGTTCTGCATGAAGTAGTGTCGGTTGACTATTCTCCATCGCATGTCCTCATCGACATCGACCATCTCATCTTCGTCCTCGACCGGCTTCCCGACATATCTCCAGTCGAATACTGCTCCGTCCTTGCTCACTGTGTAGATCGTCTCCTGGTCTTCTGAGAACCAGGCGCCAACCACAGCTTGCTTATGGCCAGAGAGTACCGTAGGCACGAAACCCTCCTCTTGAGTCAAACTCCATATCCTAGCAGTCAAATCTTTGGACGTGCTGAGGAAGAATCGCGAGTCGCTAGACCATTCAATGTGGCGCACATCATCGAAGTGGCCCATATGCGTGTGGTACTTGATGAACGGCGCGAATTCAAGATCTCCCTCGGCATTGGCGTCCGGAGTAGACGGGACATGCCAGACCTCGATCTTGCGACCCAATCCGACTGCGAAGTGGCGTCCAGAGGGCGAGAACGACAGCGCGTTTGGGGCAGAATGGAAGGAAAATCGGTAAATGGCAATTCGGCGGAGGACGTTCGTCAAGATAGCCTGGCCATCCTCGTCGATGGAAAGTAGGAGATTTCCTCGGGGAGCCAAGCCGATTCTCGAGATGTTCTTTCGGTGGGCAAATGGAAGTGTGTGCGACTTGTTACTACAGATCTGGGTTAGCCGTCGAGGATTTCATGCGCTGGCTTCGAAACGCCGAACGTACTTCACGAGGTCGAAAACAGTGACCCTGTTCCCCACGGGCGAATACAGATGGGTGCCATCTGGGCTGAAGAGCAGATTGCCTTGGCAGTAAACCGTGCCAAGCAAGTTGGAGAACTAGAAATTGGCCATTGAGTCAGACAAGAAACTGGCTGCAGGAAATAGCTCGAAACCTACCTTGAAATCGGTCTTCATTGTCAATTAGCATCCATTTCCTCACCTTGACGCGACAGAATTTCTCCCAAATTTCTTATCGATTGAGACTGCCGACTGGAAATTTTTGGCGGGGCCCATCGGTGAATCATTCATCCTAATTTCCGAGATTTATTCCCATTCAAGTAAGGCGCGCTGTTGGGTAAACGGCCTAGGGGGGAAAGGAACTGATTGGCAGGAAAAGGGGGCCCTCATTAGTCCCCTGGGAAGGTGTCCAATGAAGATGCGCCCGACAACCCCAGAAGGCCGGAAGGGAAATTTGGAGGTGGCACATTTCGATTCCCCTGAAGCACAAGCTCAAACCTCCCCCAACTCAACTGTCAACACGCCCACACTGCAACCACATCACGAAAACCGTCGCGCGTTCAATTGCTAGTCTTGCGGCCAAACAGTTCCTTCCAGGCATACAAAAACGTATTTCGAGAAGTTCATCACCGCATACCGCTAAAAATGGCACCCGCCGCCGCCGAGAGCGCCTCTCCGATTGGTATCGCCAACCTCCCCAACCAGCGACACAAGATTGTCGCCAAGCGAGGTGCTGGCTTTACTATTATGGTATGCGGAATCCGCTGCGATTTGTTTGGGCGAACACACAAGGACAATTTTCTGACGCATATGCTAGGTTGCGGGCGAGTCTGGCCTTGGAAAGACTACCTTCATCAACACCCTGTTCTCCACGACCATCAAGAACTATGCCGACCACAAGCGTCGTCACCAGAAGCAGGTCGACAAGACCGTCGAGATCGAGATCACCAAGGCTGAGCTTGAGGAGAAGTTCTTCAAGGGTACGGCTCTGCCAGAAATCCAAACACCCAGATCATACGGTTAACCACTTGCAGTCCGCCTGACCGTTATCGATACCCCCGGCTTCGGCGACTACGTCAACAACCGGGATTCGTGGATGCCCATCATCGAGTTCCTCGACGACCAGCACGAGTCCTATATGCTCCAGGAGCAGCAGCCCCGCCGCCAGGACAAGATCGACCTCCGCGTTCACGCTTGCCTATACTTCATCCGCCCCACCGGCCACACCTTGAAGCCCCTGGACATTGAGGTCATGAAGAGACTCTGCTCGAGAGTGAACTTGATTCCGGTTATCGCTAAGGCTGATACTCTTAGCCCTGCGGACCTGGCCAAGTTCAAGCAGCGTGTAAGTTCGGCGATTTTGTTTAGTAGACCATCACTGATAATACCCCACTACAGATTCGCGCCGTCATCGAAGCCCAGAGCATCAAGATCTACCAGCCCCCCGTCGAGGAGGACGATGAGGCTGCTGCTCAGCACGCCCGCAGCCTCATGGCTGCCATGCCGTTTGCTGTCATCGGCTCGGAGAAGGACGTGAAGTCTGCCGATGGTCGGGTCGTCAAAGGCCGTCAGTACTCTTGGGGTGTCGCCGAGGTCGAGAACGAGGACCACTGCGACTTCAAGAAGCTACGATCCATTCTTATCCGCACCCATATGCTGGATCTCATCCACACAACCGAGGAGCTGCACTACGAGGCATACCGCGCCCAGCAAATGGAGACCCGCAAGTTTGGCGAGGCACGCCCCAGGAAGCTCGACAACCCTAAGTTCAAGGAGGAGGAAGAAGCGCTCCGCAAGCGTTTCACCGAACAGGTCAAGATCGAGGAGCAGCGCTTCCGCCAATGGGAGCAGAAGCTCATCGCCGAGCGCGACCGTCTCAACAAGGACCTGGAGCAGACTCACGCCCAGATCAAGCAGCTCGAGACCGAGCTGGAGCAAATGCAAGGAAGCGCTGTCCGCAGTCACGGCCGCCGCTAAGTGCCGTTACGCACGCGAGGCTCTGCCTCAAAGTTTAGCGGTCTGTGTCTGTGCGGTGGTGCTTGCTGGTTTCTCGACACTTATCCTTCTCTTGACAATCGGGTATCGAAGACACAAAATATCCGAGCCTGTTCCAAATATTTCTAGACGCGCCTTCATGGATGCCAGCAACCTGGCCGTTCGTATTCGGCGCGCCTGACGACTTGAACGAGTCTTACCGAGAACAAAGCGCGTCGTTAAGACGTAGTGTGAGATGGGCAATGCGTCGGGAGTTTTCTTCTTTACAAACCCGTTACCCACCATTTCCCCGGAACCCCCCTTTCCCGTTTAGTTACCTCCTGTTTTCTCTTAGTCACGATGTAATCCAGCTCACCTTTTCATGATACCAAAATTAATGAGAAAGGCGTCTTATAATCCTATACTTCATGCGTATTCGTAATGAAGGGCTAGCCTGTGATAAAATGCCAGCTGTGCGCCTGTCCTACAAGGTTCCCGTCGTCATTCGTTTGGTATCTTTCCATGTGCCTCAGCCTTGACCCTAGTTGAAGTGGTACATTATACTGCATCCATAGATGCTCTGGTGGTAAGTTGTTCGTTCCTGTTGCCAAGTTTCGAAATCTGAAGAAAAGCATCTACGCCGTATCCCTCAAGGCTGTGCAGCTCCAGGCTTCCAGCCCAGTACTCTGCGTACACTCTGCTCAGGGGCAGACCCATGCCGAGTCGCAGATTTGGCGGTCGGCTGGTCATTGAAGACAGGGAGCTGGCGTGATTTGGTGTTTTCAGATCCGCCCGGCCGAGCTCGTCCGAGACGTGCAGCTCTTGCATCGTGGCAGCCAGCTTGGGCACCCGGCCAAGATTCTCCAACCTACGTTCACTTTGTGGACCCTTAGAAAAAGACCATAGATAGGGAAGCTCGTCTCTGGGAATGCCGCCGCCTTGATCAGAGATACGGATGATGACGTGCTGCTGGGCCTCGCAGATGGTCACCTCGATGGGCGGCAGCGGCGTGTCTGTCTTCTTACTACGCTGGCGACGTTCAATGACCGCCTGGACCGAGTTGCGGAGCAGCTCGCCGATGATGTACTCTAGATGGCTGAGGATGTAGGGGAAGCTCGCCTCAAGGTGGCCGACGACCTTGATCTCCGGGACCTCGACGTCTTGGCCATATGTTGAGCGGGCAAGGGTCTCGACGGCACGGGTGCATCGCTCGATGACGTCCCGCGCGACACATTTGATGAAGATCTCCCCGATGAACTCGGACTCGGAAAGCTTAGCACCGGGGGAGAACCACGGGGAGTGATATGTTTCCGTCAGCGCGAGGTGTTGCTCTGCGATGACTCTACGCGATATTCTCTGTCGTGAACACAAGTTGCGTTAGGCTACCGAACAGAGCGTGGTGTCGGCGCAACTCTTGAGATGGAGGACTTACGGATTTTAGTATGGTGTTCATGAACTTGTCTAGGTCCTTGGCATCCATGCGGCCTCTACTTTCTAGAATGCCCATTGATAGTTTCGGTATGACTGTCAAGTGTGCCTTGAGCATACCGCTGATGATCTGGCAGAATCTATCGTTGTCCTCCAGGGTCTTAATCTCCTTGACCTTACGGAAGGTGTCGAACGCATTGTGATAGAGCTCATAGACTTCTTTAATGTGGGAGTTCGTAACCACGACGTAGGGAAGCTGTTGCATGTCTCGAATGCGGTGTGCGATTCTTTGTGGTGACGTATGTCAGTTTTGCGCTATTCGCAGTATGACTTGTAGGAGGCCTTACCGGGTCGGCAGCTCTGTCCGAACATAGTTCGCAGAGCTAAGGAGTCGCGATTCCGTCAGGGAACGGCCGAAGACCATGAGCTGGCGCAGACTGATAGGCCGGGCCTCTTTTACAACCCATCTGCGAGAAAGATAGATCTTAGCATGTGGCAGACAAGTTGAGGGGAGCGTAGTTGGCCGCACTCATCTAAGACCGACACTGGTCTCCAATTGGAACTGCTCATGGGACGCCGTTGCGACGGCGAGGCGCAGAGATCACGGAGCGTCTTTCCAGCCGCGTGGGTTGGCGGTGCCCTCATCAGGGCTGTTGTCAATACGCATCGTCTACTGGCATTCCGCAATGCGATGGAAACCATGCCGTCGATTCCATGCGCGGGGATCGGGTTTGGGGAAAAGCTGTGAAGTGATTTCGAGCGGGAGCTGAGACAGCTTTTCGTGGGTGCGTTTCGACTGCTCGACGCTCGCGAGGAGCCTGGGGTTGAAGCTGGAGGCGGACGGGCTATTTGAGCGAATTTCGGGCGGATGCTTCGTTGCACGGTTGGGCAGCACCTTGGTAGCTGTTGAAGCTCTCGGAGCCAGGCGTGGGCGGGAAAAGGTGGTTGACGGATTGGATGACTCTCGCAGCAAGAACGACCATTGATGGCCGATCGCTACCCTGGGCAGGGTCTGGAACGGGTACCCCACAATGCGAAATCGGCGCACCACACTGCGGACTGCCGTAACGGGCATCCCTGGTTTAGCGTACCCATAACTGCCCTGCGTGATTGGTTTCCGCCGGCCCCTGCGTGGAGGTGTTCAGAGCTGCGATTCTCCCGCATGGCAGACCGGATTTCCAATCATATCAGCTCGGTCAAGCGGGCTATCGAAAGAGACCTGGATGAGGACCTGTTTCAGGCCGCGTGGGTTTTTGAGAGGGGGGGGGGGGGTTCATGGTTCCAGATACCCTCACTTTGGGCTATGTTTAGGCATGATCGAACCAGCAGAGAAATGATCTTCACATGTTTACGATACTGAAGTGTGTTGGTGGAAAGGCATTTGGTGCTTGTGACAAGGCGCAACCCTGCCTCGTTTTGGGACATACCGAGACGTGGTTCGCTCTGCTAACCGCGGACTGACTATAGGCTGATGTTGCTGCTCAACTTGATGCTGTAAGAAGAGCGGTTTCCCTAATCACATCATGGACAATAGGAGTTGGGCAGAGCACTTACTAATTAGGGATGGTTCGGTCGCTCCATAAACAAGGAATGGGCAGATTGGAGATTGGGGTTGTGGCATCTAAGTATTGGTCACATTACCTCTTGTCCCATCCTTACTGGTAGTACGGCAGAGTCGATCTACCAACCATCTGGAATATTAGGAACTCAAGGTATCTTTCCCATAGATTGCCAGATCTGGCTAGTCTGTTGGATCTTGAGCATATGAAGTGACGTGAATCAGGGCACTACTTGCTGATGCTAGATCACAGTTTAATCGCTGGTTATCATTTCAGAATTCATTATTGGATCACTGACGGTGTTCAGGAAGTGCGGTGGCTCGACCAGCCAACCTGAATGAGACTGTTGTGGAACGCGGCTAGCTGGCACGATGTGTTATGATACTAGTACTTACAGACTTGCGAATTACAAATGCTCAGGACAATGCAAGGAAACTTTGCACCGCAACCCACGAGCCAAGCTTCAATATGCTCCCGTCTCTAGAAAAAATCTTGTGTCGGTAGCTGGGGCCGAGGCAAATTTAGGTGAGATAACAGTACTTGCCTATCAGAACCTTCGCCGACTGACGCTTCAGTCTCTCTGGAGGAAAGCAGCCTTCTCAGATCGGCCGTCACATTTTCATAAGCTATCCCATCGACTGCGAGATAACGTCGGTACATCCAGATGCGGAGATATAGCTAATCGGACGTTAGTAGGCCCCTTTTTTAGGCTAATTAAGATAATTAATAACTAGTACTTCTATTTACTAGAGATTCTGCATATAGAAGTTATACTAGCAATCTTCGCTATTATATATAGCAACGTCGTATTTAATATAGCCTATCCTCGAGTACTTCCGCTACGTGCGCTAAGTGAAGCTATTCCTACTAATACGACCTAATATAGTCCTCTCTTTTATTTATAATACCTAGCTATAGGTAACGCAAGGTAACGAGACCTTCCTACTACCTCTTAAGTAGCATTACTAGGGCACTATATCGTTCCTACGATCTAACGCACGCCTTGGGCGTGCCTTCTGGCGAGCTTCTGATAATAGTTTATATATCTGAATTAGCTAGGTAGATAGTAGTCTATGCTATTTGTATTAGCTCTCCTCTCAGCGCTACTCAGGCTACTCCTATAGCTATAGAAAGAAGGTATTAATAATAACGATCTCGAGAAGGAAGTTTTAAGCAATTACTTACTAACTACCCCTTCTAATTAGTTAGTTAAAGTTATAATATAACCTTATTTAATCGCTCGTATTAACGCTATTTATATAGTAATTATATTTATTAATTACGAGTAGTATGCTGAGATCCTTCCGGATATCGGGCCCGAAGACCTATTGCGCTATCCTTTTTGCTACTATATCTCCAGCTAGCTAGCGCTAGTTATAAATAACTTCAGAGGTCTCCTAGAAGACTATCATAAGGAATAAAATAAGCGTATTATCTTTCTAAATAAACTAGTTAACTTATAAAGTAATAGGACGAATAGATTAGTATAGATATTAATACTAAAAGCTATTTATAGCAATATACTTTCCCATTTGCTATAGAGATTATAGAGATTTAACCCTAGGGAATACCCTTACCCTCTATCTCCTTCTTAGCGATAAGAAGGTTATTAATACTACTATCCTTCTAATAGGTCCCTATAGCCCCGATATTCTAGGCCCAGAGGGCCTGGAAGAGCTTCACCGAGGCGAATAGATTATTGAGAAAGACGTAGTAAGTAGCTAATAGGAGGAGGGTAAGTAGCGACGTTACTACCCGCTATATTAGTATTAACGCCGTCTTCTAGGCCTCCTTATTGCTAGCTGCTAGCCGGGCTTGTAGTATAAGTCTATATAGCCCGTTGCTATATACGTGCTATAGCTACTAGAGGTAGTACCCCTTCTGCGCTAGTATTTATATCTTAAAGCTATTCGGGATTAGCTTCGTTAGTATTATCGTCGTCTCTATAGAGCAGCTTATAAAGCGGACTATCGCTTTGTTAATAGTGAGATTAGAGCCGGCTCAGTAGAAGCAATTGCTAGTATCTTAGATATATACTAACTACTTATTAACTTATTAATATACTTTTAGTATCTAATTCTCACGGGGCTAGCGCTAGCCCTGCGCTAGCGGCGCTAGGTTAGAGACCTTCGAAGTATTAAATATCCGGAGCTGCTAGAGGAGGAGTTAGAAGTAGTCTCTTATAATATATCGGGTAAAAGGATAGATAGGATCCTCCTTCTCTTAGCTAACTGTTGCGATATCCTCACTTTGAGCCGCAGCCTCACGGCATACCACGTGACGTGCGGTATTACATAAGCTGCACGTATAGATATTAACCCGCGATGCGGGAGACCCTTCCGAATAGTTACTTCTATAATACACCTTTATTCCTAATAACCTGCGCGCTTATAACTCGCAAGAGTTATAAGCCTAGCTCTAATAATAGCTTAAAAAACCCCTCTATTACGAGTTATATATAGGAAACTTATTTCTACCCTTTTTATTAATTCCTTTACTATCCTTATCTATTATATCCTCTGCTAATAGTAAGATTCCCCTTATAAGAGATATTCTTATATCTAGAAGTAACTAGCCTATATAATATACCTATTTCGAATTCTATATATACCTAAGAAGCCTCTAGGATTATATTAACCTAGATATAGATAATTATACTAACCCTTTATAAGTAACTATAGCCCTAAAGATCTCTAAATTTATTACTAAGTATTAAGCTCTCCTAAATATAAAATACTAAGAAGAGTATACTAAGTAGGTAAAATAGTATCTAGAGGAGGCTAAATATCTAATAGAAGCTCCTAAGAGCGCTCTAGAGAATATCTATCTAATTATAGAGACCTAGGGAAGTAAGGAAGAAGTAAGCATTATTCTTAATAAAATAGGGGGATTATCCTCCCTCCTAGAATCTCTATAAATACCTTAAATTACTATTTATAAGGATATAAAAATAGACTATAATATAGTAGTTAAGGATTATATAGCAACTTCCTCGGATTAGTAGACCCTCTTAATATATTACCTCAACCTCTAGATATAAGTTAATAAGATAGTCTCGAACCCTATTCTAACTAACGCTGAATTAGCTATTCTAAATAATAATACCTAGCTAAGGGTAACTCTATAGGCCCTTATATATAAGATTAAGAAGCAGCTTGCACCTATAACGCTTATAGTTGCTAATATAGCTTATAAGAACTATCTTTAATTGCTTAATAAAGCTAATTCAAATATTAACCCCTCTACTTAGTATATAGAGTAGTATTATTACTATATAGAAGCAAAAAGACTTAATATCCCAGAGGTCTAGGGAGAACTTATATTATAAACCTTCCTCGAAGTAGTTAGATACCGACTCGCCCCGGATTAAGCTTGCACCGAGCTTATGCAGCTTATTATAAATATTAGTTTAGGGCTTCTAATATATATACTAGAATAATATAGGATTATCTTCTTAGCCCTAGCCTATAAATACTCGCTTGCTAAGGGCTCTTATAGATCGAACGCTCTATTTACTACTTTAGGTAGAAGGTCTAATAACCCCTCTAATATATATCTTAATAGCTACTTATATAGAGAAGAGTATTCTTAGACCCCTAAGATATATAGGCGCCTGGAGTATGCTTATAAGGGATCCTATAGGTTCTGCTAGATCTCTATAGATAATAAAGAAGCTTAGGAAATCCTTTCTAGGCTTAATTAAAGCAAATAGTTAAATATAAGGGCTATTATTATATATAAAGGATAGATCTCGAACTAGATAAGCAATACTAATTACAAAAGAGGTGGATTATATAGCAGAAGAGGCTAATAGCGTGGAAATATTAGTAGAAGAAGTAGTTAGAATAGTAGATATAGCTAGGGGTTAAATACTAGAGTCCTATCTAACGTCGTGGCTATATTAATCGATCTATAAAGCCTTCCTAAAGCGATTATACTAGGGATATACTTGCTTAACGCCTCTACCCTGCTATATATCTTCTCGCATAGTATAGTTTATAATAACTACGGTGCTATATACTTAGTTAATAATAAATCGCTATTATTAGACGACTCCTATATGGAGTCCGGCCTGGAAGATATTATAGAAGCGGGTACGACCCGGATCCTAGTAATAGGCTAGGGAACCCGCGTTCTCAAAGGGATCTTTAAGGGTTAATATAAATAGGGGTCGGGCAATCTTATACTTAAGAACGTTACTTATATTAAAGGTTTTTATATTAATATTATATCTAAAAGTCGCTTTAATATATAGAAGATCTAGTTTTATAGACTTAACTATACTTTATGCATAAGAAACCTTGCTCGAAGCATAGTTATTACTATACTAATCCAAAAGCACGATTTAGTCTTCCTTAAATATAACCCCCTTTCTTTATACCCTCTTAAAAGTATGCTAGTGAGTTTTATATATATCGTTACTATAACCTAGCTAGTAAAAGCCCCTCGTAGATAAGATATATATAACTATCGCAGAGATCGATTAGATAATATATACCTATAGCATCTTTGTTCTAAGCACTTAGGCCCTGAGGCTCTCGAATATATAGTTAAAAACGTTTAGGGGGTGAAGATACGTAGCCTAATATAGATATAATATAAAATATATACTAGAACTCATATAAAGAAGGTTATCTCGCGCTTAAAGTTAGAAAATAAAGCGATTTATCTATATTATTATATCTTCTAGGATATTTTCTATTACCCTTTTAAAGCGATCTCAGGAGCCCTCTATATCCTAATTATTAAGGATAAATACTTAGGCAAGCTATAGGGTTTCCCCCTAATATAACGTTCGCTTAAGGAAGTCTTTATAATACTTTTCTACTTTAAACGCTAGGTTAGAAGGTAATGCGGATTAGTAATTTATATTATCCGCTAGGATAATAAGATAGCTATAATCGCTATTAATAGTAGTATATGCTATTAACGCTAGGCAAAGAATAATAGAATTATACTTAAGACGCCCCTAGTAGATATAAAGGAGCTAGTAAGTAATTTAGAGCATATTAGTTAGGAGGCAATTCTAAGAGGTATTAAGATATGAGAAGGAGCTAATCTTCCCCTAGAAATATAGCTAGAGTTAACTCTCGTAGGGATTTATCTTTTTAACTAATCTCTATAGCAAAAAACTAATTAGAAGTCGCTAAATCAAGTCGAAGAAGAATAGTATACTTAATACTTCTATTAGTAGGCCCCTTCCTATACGTCTGCAATTAGGAGAGACCTTTAGCTATACTAGGGATAGATATATATATATAGCTATTATACATACCTGCTCGAAAAGGAACGAGAAAAAGGATAAGGAAGAACGCACTATAAGGTATATCCGCAGGGATATATTAGATACCTGGTTAGGTATATTAATAACGCATATAACTTATATAGGATCTGGGTGCCCGCGCTCAAGAGAGTAATTATTATATATAATATATGGTTTAACGAGTCGAAGTTCTACTCGAAAGAGGATAAATATATAGTAATACTAGCTAAAATTATATATTATATCGTTAAATAGGAACTAGAGCTCGAGTCGTTTCTAAATTCAGTACTCAAGCTTCTAGGTATATAGGAATAGGCTAATAACGTAGTAGAGGATACTCTCGAAGAGCAAGAGACCTTAGTTATATAGTTATAAGATATTATAATATATAAGGAGACCTAAAAGAAGGCTCTAGGAGGTCTTCCTACCCCTAAATATACTCCAGGACCCTAAGTTATAATTAGGAGCTAGAGAGGGGAAGCTAATATACTAAACTTATCTTATAATAAATCTTATAAATAAACTAAGGAGGTTATAGATATTTCAGAGGGGGATAATAGCACTTATACTACTCCTAATAAAGGTTGGAGTGAAAATAGTAAACCCTAAGTTCAACTTAGAATACTAGTGCTAGATATAGATAAAGAGAAGAAAGTATTAATACCTCCTAAGGACCCTTCTAAGTTAAAAGATAAGATACCTAGAGTTATAAACTAGGTATATAAAGCAAAAGGCTTAGAAGAGGCTCCTAAAAGAGCTTATAATTAGAAGGATTAT
This sequence comes from Colletotrichum sansevieriae, assembly GCA_026260285.1. Classification (NCBI taxonomy): domain Eukaryota; kingdom Fungi; phylum Ascomycota; class Sordariomycetes; order Glomerellales; family Glomerellaceae; genus Colletotrichum; species Colletotrichum sansevieriae. Next base: position 67,985 of record JAOQIF010000437.1, read on the forward strand.
AGAAAGGTAAGCTATTTAAGCTAATATAATTAATAGCCTCTAGAGCAATTTAGAGACTTTATTTCATTTATTAATAATATCTCAGGGACCTATTTTAATATAACTAATAAGAGATATAAGTTAGAATAGCTATTCTCTAAGATTAATTACTAGGAAAAGGTTATTCCTATTAAAGATGAATACGCCTAGGAGGCTTTCTTTATAATATTTATATCTAATATAAAGAAGGTAATAGAAGAAGGTTCTTCTAGGTATATAATACTTTATTTATATATATAAAGTTATATTAAAAGTTAGAAATAGGAGCGTAATAACGAGGATTTAGAATAAGATATATATATATCTAAGCTCTAATCGCCTCCCTAAAGCTAGAAAGAACTTCTAATACCTCTGAAATATCTATATAAGCGCTTTATAAAGGTAGCAAAGCTTGAAATTAAGAAACTATAAGAAAAAGGAATATAGCGAGAAATCGACTAATAAGCTATACGATTAAGACCCCTATCCCTGAAATAAGTATTTATATATAAGGTTAATATAAATAGCAATCTAGAGCGTTTTAAGGCTAGGATCTGCATATAAGGAGACCTCTAGCAGAAGAGCAGCCTAGAAAATATATATATAGCGACTCTTACTGCGAAAACGTTTTATATTGCGATAGCCCTAGCTACTTAATTCAACCTTAAAGTATAGCAATTCAATATAGATAACGCTTTCCTAAATATAGAGAGGGATCTAAATAGACCTCTAATTTACTATTAACTCCTAAAGGGTTTTAAATATAAAGGAAAGTATATTAAACTTAATAAAGCTTTATATAGCTTTAGAGATATGCTGCTTTTTTAGTATAAGTATTTCTTAATAACTCTAAAGAAGCTAGGACTTACCCTAAGCTTAGAAGAGGTATATCTCTTCTAGGATCCTAAATATCAGGTTCTGGTTTTATTCTATATAAATAATATTCTTATTCTATACTACTAGGAATACTCTTCTAGAGCGAAACGGATTATAGATAGGCTAAAAGCTGAATATAAACTTAAAAACTAAGGTGCTATTAAGTATTACCTCGGGATCTAAGTAGTTAGGGATTATATAGCCTAGAAGGTCTATTTAGTATATAACTTATATATTAAGAAGGTTGCTAAGCGTTTCGATCTTTAAGAAGGAATATATCCTATAACCCTATTACCCCTTAAGGAACTTAAGAAGAATAAGGAATAAGCTTCTCCTATATATATAAAAGAGTACTAGGAGAAAGTCGGTTCTATACTTTATTTAGCAATAATAGTATATCTAGATATAGCTTTTATAACTATATATCTCTCGCAGTTTCTCACGAACCTTTTATTAGCCTATATAGTAGTAATTAACTAGATGATCCGATACCTCTATATAATATAATTCCTCGCTCTTTACTTTAGAGATATAAGGGGTATATAAGCTCTCTAGATTATAAATAATACTTTATTCATAGATAATAAAGAAATATAGAGATTAGCCTAAGGATATATTATATTCCTCTTTAGAGGTATAATATATTAGAAAGCTATATATTAAAATATTATTATAATATCTATAATAGAAGTAGAGCTTCTAAGCCTTAAGAATGCTATAAAAGAGGCGATAGCACTTAAAAGACTCTTTTAAGATATAGCGTTAAATATAGGAAAAGACGCCTAGAAGATTAACTATAATAATTAATAGATAATCCGACTCGTAGTTAGTAATAGAGAATATATTATAATATATCTCTGCTATATAGATATCTAGAACGCGTAATTATAATAGGAGTTCTAAAAGGGTAGCTTTAATATAGCTTATATACCTATAGACTTAATACCTACTAATAGTCTTATAAAGAACCTTTCTAGAGGTAAGTTTAAGCATTTCTATATACTACTAAACCTAATAGATATATATATACTTATTATAAAGGATATAAAGTAGGAATAGTTAGAAATAAGGGGGTATAGCAGCTAAGAAAAGTCTATATTTAGCCCTATAGCTAGGAAGCCCGATTTAGTTTATAAGAGCTTAAAAGTAAGTCTAAAAATACCTAAAAGCGAATATTATCCTAGGCTAAAGCTCTAAATATATATAGAAACCCCTAAACCTAATAATAAAGCTTAGCTTTAATAAGTACGAGAGATAGTAGCAAATATATCTAACTAGCTCTATTAATATTAAGCTAAAGTAGCTATAAGGAGTCTGCTAGCTATAGTAAAGCTAGGGGGGACCCCCTATCTACTATTAGATAAAGAGAAGATAGTAAGCATAGCACTAGGGGTAGTAGGTATAGCAAAAGAGGCAATAGGTATAATAAGTATAGCAAGAGCTAGAGGAGGAGTAAGTATAGGGGTAGCTAGGAGCATAGGAGTAGATATAATAGGAGAGGGGGTCTTAGTAATACTATTCTAAGCGAGGGCAAGGGTATACTAAATACTAGCTCTCTAGTAATTAAGATCTTATATATAAAGTTAGAAATAGATTAAAAAACGCTTCTAAAGCTTAAAAAACGCCTCTAAAATCGAGAGATATTTCTAAAAGAGTATTATACTT